>OMLM01021321.1:0-30770 GCA_900302695.1 Helostoma temminkii | reverse complement strand
AGAAATATAAAATAACACGGGCATAAATGAAGATCTTATTAGCAGTTTATACAGTATGTTTATATGAATAGTCATTTTCATATATAAAAAATAAAGATTTTATTCATAAAAACTCAAAGACACTTCTGCTCTATTCAGTACACTCAGGAGATTTTACTATTGCAGCCTTACTTGGCCTGGTCTACCAGTATTGTATCTTATGGTGGCTAGTGTTATGTATTATTAGCTAAAGTAAGACTGATAAAACTGTGTAACTCAAATTTCTGAGTTCGTTCACTGCCTTTCTAACGTTCCGTCTACTTTAACACCAAAACAGAATGAGTCTGCATCCTTTAAAGCCGCAGTAACTTTTAAGTTCATTTTGCTTATGTAATCCAGCTTTATTTGAGGTTATCTTCCAGCTGAGCTGATTTATGTCCTTACATACAGAATATCCAGTCTATATTTTTCTTTTGACACAGATATTGGTCTCTACCACCCATTAAAAGAAATATTTCATGCTTTAGCTAATAAAAGCAATTGCAGTGGTTATAGTTGTTCTTCATCCTAACCTCTCTTACATTGTCATATTGATTTGACATTGTCATGTGATGCATTGTTTTTATAAAAACATTGATGGCAGCTGCTTTAACTGCCACTTGTGGCCACAGTTTCCATAGTTACTTTATATTTCTTAACTAATGTACTTCTTTTTATTAAGTTTGTTGAAGTTACACACACATTTAAAAAGGAGCACAGGTAATAAAGACAATGTCATTTACAGATTCAAGGATATATGAAACCATAGAGCATCAGTAGTAGTGATAAAGTCATTGCCATCCTATAATACATCTGATATGTTTCTTGCATTATAGCAGGTGTAGCAGAAGAAAAGTCGTGCTTCCCTTTTGTTCAGGTTGACCTGCCTGGTGAAACACGTGTTTAATAAATTAAAAAATAGATGATGGTATCAATAGACATACAGGAACTAAATCATGCCCCTGGAGTGTGACAAGGCCATACTTCAAGTTGAGGAGGTGCTTAAGTTCATCAGCCTCACTTTTTCAAGGCTGAGTCGAGGTACTGACCCTGAATAGGTTTGCGTGGCACTGGAGTTAATAGGATGCAGGGACTGTGCAGCTAAACCACGTCAGGGCAAGGAACAGATCATAACTGGCTTCGATTACATCTCATGACTCAGTCTTTATACCTTTCTATGTGGAGAAAATGTAACTGTACATCAAGGGCATAGCAGAAGATCACCTCTCACTGATGTGACACTCAGTACCACACAATACACAGCATGCTAACACCTTGAAATGATGCATTCTGATGTTGGTTTCACAAAAATATATTTAACATATTTGATTTTCAGGAATAAAAACAGTATTTTACTTTGCCAGTGTCTCGTTGCAATCTCATGAGAATATTTTACTCTGATGGCTGACCTCTGCCTCTGATAGAGGGCTGACTGCCCCTCTGCGCTTTATCTCTGATAATTATTTCGATTTGTCATCTCGATGATAGATGAACGTTGTTTTTGCCTGGGTTCTGGTTCCATTCCTTTGTTGCCTCCTTGCATCTGAGCAGCCTTATTTAGCATCTGTGTTCTACCAGATAAAAGAGCCTGGATGGCTAATCACTCACTGTAAGATACAATCGCCTGCTGCTCTTTGAGATATTCCTTTCAACCACAATAAAGAAATCATTAAATGCCCACTGCGGTGATTTTGGAAGCATATGTGAAAATTTTCTCTCTCATTGTCCAAGAAATAAGTTGAAGTTGTGGCCTTTTAAAATTTTACATTATAGATGTGGATGATATTAATGACATTTAGAGCAAAGCCCTTGAAAGTGACACCTCCCATGAATCTTCTAGGCTATATTTTGATGTCTTTTTCCCTGTTCAGCCTGTGCTCAGTCCTCGCCTCGGATGGTTTGGCTGGTAGATTAGATCACTTCAAAAATGAAAGGCATGCGCAGTTAAAATGTCACTAAGGAAGCACGGCAGTGAAAACACAGTAGTTAAATGTGTGTGATTAAGTCCTGATCTACGGTTAAAGAGCATGTTGCAGCGACGCCCCTCTGTTTAAATTTCCCACCAAAGATGGACTAAGCTCAACTGATCTGCCGTGACGGGATTCATTTACTGCGGGGTGTCTCTTTCCCTCCGTCTCTGATCCATACCTCCACTTACCACATTATCTGACCAATGCACTTCTATCTCTCCACTCCAGCTTATGCACAGATCAACATCAGTCTGATAAAACGCAAAGGTTATCCTTCCAAGCGCTATCGATCCAGGATTGTTACCCTGCTCACTCGCACTGCTTCCTCACAAAGGCCGAGTGGATGCTGTGAGGAAAATCTTAATCACCTCTTTGCTAATGTTATCAGTCACTGTGATTTTGGAAGTGAGCAATTATTGTTTGAGGGCGATTGTTTTAGTAAGCAGGAGACAAAATTGGCCTTTGTATTGGAATTGGCTGTGGCTTCTTTGTAATCACAGAGGCGACAGACAGAAAGTAGCTTGTTACAATAATGTGTAAGCTAGGGAAATAATGTGGCCGATTCCACACTTACATGGTCGTAAATGAATAATGTTAATGTGACAATACTTTCTAGGCCTCGTTCCCAGTATTAAAAGAACACATTGTGAGCCCGCCA
Source organism: Helostoma temminkii (assembly GCA_900302695.1). NCBI lineage: Eukaryota > Metazoa > Chordata > Actinopteri > Anabantiformes > Helostomatidae > Helostoma > Helostoma temminkii. The sequence continues at coordinate 28,124 of OMLM01021321.1, read as the reverse complement.
AAGCCAGGCTTGAGAGAAGATGAGCTAAATGCACTGCAGTTAAAGGCTCTAGTTACATGGAGAGCATGTGAGAGCAGAACATAACACTCATCACGCAGGCTTGAATAGAGAGCTGGGGTGGTTTTTTAAATGAAATGTACAGCGTGTTCACACACCTCTTCAAGCCATCTCGACTTTTCGATTTAACTGAAAGTCCTGAGAGTTGACTTAAATAAGCTACAGTGAAATGTAATTTCCCATTCATAATAGACTGTACCTGGTACTTACTTTAATATTATAGAATATGATTGCTGCTTAAAAACTGTAAATTACATCTGACAAGCCCCAAAGACACTGGCAGATATCAAGAGGCTTTGGCATTACACAGTGACAGGTAATGAATAGCTAGGCGAACCTGGACCAATGAGAAATCCAGGTTGAGAATGTGTTGCCTGTTTATTGGTGCTTAATGAAAAACAATTTATCTAAATCACCACCAGGGAGGGTTTCTGGGTAGAGCTCTGGAAAGAGGGCTAGCATTTCTGTCAGTGACAAATGTGTTTCTGTTTTTCCAATTCAAATTGAATTGACGAGAGAGAACACAACCATCTGTGCCAGGAGTGCCTTCGCTACCCTCAAATCCACCGTAATCCTTGCAGGGGCATGGGTGCCATAGTTGAAACTTGATTAAAGACTTCACTCTAAGAGACAAACTAAAAGATGAAAATTTAAAGCAGTAGCAGCACATACTTTAGTAATCATTATGGAGTGAGTTTTTGATTTACCTGTTACACATTGTTTTTTAGCTTGATTGTTTGTCCACTTGGATCTAAGGGTAGGTAAAATGAGACACTGAAGGACTTTACACACTTCCCTACATATTAGCACTTTGCTACTAGTCACACAGCTGTACAATTTTCATCTCCTGTTATACGTTTCATGTATTTTTATTTATTTGTGAAAGACATTTTTTTCATTTTTGTGTAATGGACAGTAAATCTAGTCTGATTTTGAATTCATTCTGAGAAAATAAAGAATCAGTGAAGATTGTCCTCTCCCCTAAAAACCCAACACAATCAGTGTTTTCAGCAAGTGTCATTATGATAGGAGTAAGGGGAGTGAGGGTGGATGGATGAGTCAGCACAACAAACATTAAGCCGGCACCATGTAAAATTGGTTGTTTGTTGAGATTTTTTTAACAAATATTGCTTTAAATGATCTGAATTGCTATAACTTTGTACAGTGGTCTGAAGTAAACTACACATGTACAAGATTTGCAGTGGAATTTTGTGATTAATTTACCTTTTTAAATTTCTCAACCTGTGTGCGGAAAGTTATCCCCCAGGGTGGTTTCATTTCTCAGCTGACCTGGATATACTGCTACTATAACATGAGTATAAAAGAGTCATAAAGATCTAATGGTCAGGAGTCCTGCAAGTCCTCAAAATGAGTCTCAGTCAATCAGTCCTGGGGGATGGATGAATGTGCAGAGTGGGAAATGAGAGACAAATAGAAAAAAAATAACTTTTTTCTACTGCAAGGTTTATATATTATTGTATTTATTTATTTATTTAATATTTATATTTATTTATTTATTTATTTACCCTAAACTATATAATTTCCCCAAACTTAACCAAGTTGTTTTCGTGCCTAGACCTTACAAAGCCTGGCACTGGAAACATAAAAAACCTAAAACCTTTTACAATTTCAGTTTGTTGTCATTTTGTCTTGTAAAGGCCATTTGTTAAGGTACAATGTATCATGTATACATCACAGACAGAATTTTATCATTATTTATTATAAACAGTTGTAAAATATGTCACAGAAGAAAAGCAGTATATGGTTTAAAGCATAGCTTCTATATGAAGTGAGCAAATGTAGCCTATAAAACCACAACACGCTTAGTTTAATTAACTGATGATGGAACCTTTTGACATGAAAACATGCATTCACTAATAGTCTGATTCGAGGGAATATGATTCACTCAAATTATATTACACTTATTCAAACACCTCCTCTGCTGTCAAGGAGGAATTCCTGTCACCATTTTATCAGCTTCTACAAAGACCTAAAATGTCATTAGCTGAAAGAAATAGTCATTGTGAAATTCCTGTTCTTATTGAATTTTGTAATAGTTGTGATAGCTCCAGCAAAAATATTCCAAGCATGAAATTAGGGCTTCTGCCACTGTGGCACTGTTGAATTTGAAATTAGGATTTTATTGGAAGGAGAAACGCTAAGAAATGACATGATAAAACAGTAGCTGATACAGAAACTAACATACTGCATCTGTAGATTCATGCATGGCTGCATAATCCTGTGTTTATCCAGCACTTAATTACATCTACAGTACTCCATCACCTGTTAATATAGGTTATATTAGATCAAATTCACATTTTCCAACCCAGCTGTGTAGTTCAGGTGTACTGTATTGTCTATATTGGTTTTTTCACTTGTGTTGCTGTGAACAATGTTCATCTTATTTCGGAGGGAGATGATGAAATATCCAATTTTTCACCTCACAGTGCGCAGGAAGAGCCGCAGAGCCATGGCAACAGAAGTGCAAAGAATCACACTCAACGAAATGAAGTTGGAAATGTAGCATAGCTGTTTGCCAAGCGTGAGCCTGACGTGTGCCAGGAGCCAGGCCGTTTTCTGCTGACACTGCTCCTGCCTCTAACATTTCTCTTTTACTTTCTCCCTCCTTCTTTGCTCAAAACTCACCCTTCAAATTCTCTCCTTTTCCTCATATTTAAAATCACATACATTCTCCTCTCACACGTGTGGGCGCTCTTCTCTTCCTCCTCCTCCTCTTCCTCCTCCTCCTCCTCATCATCCATCTCTCATCTCCTTGCTCTCAGATTATGGTGTTGACAGATCCGGAGTTTGAGAGCAGCGTGCTCATCAGCTCTGATGAAGGAGCCAGTTACCAGAAGTACCGCCTCACTTTCTACATCCTCAGCCTTTTATTCCACCCCACTGAAGAGGACTGGGCCTTAGCTTACAGTCACGACCAAAAGGTGAGATTGTGCTTAATGTCACCTAATTTCTGTCCTCACCACAATTACTGTAGCTGCATGTGATTAACATAGAACTGTCTGTATGTATGTGTTACTCAGAGCACATCGTGAATGCCCTAGAGCCTGCAGTTTTCATTAATTTAATTTAATTTGATTTAATCACAATATGGTAGAGCACTCACTTATTCTGAATATGGATCTTATTTAATAATGGAAATTCTACAATAGTGGTGTGAGCTGCTATTTACCTGACAGACAGACACGCTTTTATTTGAGACACAAGACAGTTCTTTATGCCCATACCTATAATTTAGGTATATTTAATAACTCTTGATCTGAGACCATATTCACAGTTAAATTACTCTTACTAACGATTTCTCCACTCTTCCACATTAAAGTCTTTCAAGTACAGTCATTTTGCATAAGGCCACGGATACAGTGCCTGTGAACAGCATTCACCCCCTGTTCTCACATTATGTATGACATTGTACTGGCAGAAATCTGTCAATACAATGCATGTCACATATAGGGTTATTATTTATAATATATAATATTAGTAATATTTTGGGTAACCCTTTATTTTCCAGGTCTCATCTCTCTTAAAAAAAGGAGTTAGTACTAATAATACTTTAATTATTAAGATGTTTCCAACAAAGGTGTCTGCTGTTTGGTGCTTATCATAAAGGAAATTAATTAAAAAGTCTATTACAGAACCTTGTTTTTTTTTTACATTTCTATGAAAAAAAACAGGAAATTAGGTGGTAGGTAAGTGGAAAGTTGGCCATAATAAGATCTCAATACACATTTAAATTTTCAAAAAAGATAATAAGCCAATTAAAAACCCAGGCAAAGTGATCTCAGTTCTCTGGGAGAAATCAGGTTTCCCGTTTACATCACAGTTAGGAAGTCAGCTTATTTAAGTGGAAGTAAATACAGTGAAAACACAGTGAAAAACACCTGAATACACCTGTATCTGTGCCGTTATGAAACAGAAGGAGTACAGCTCACGAGTAAACCTGCCTAGACCAGGCAGCCAAGACACACATGATCTCTGAAGGAGTAACAAGCTTACACAGTTGAGATGGGAATGATCTTTGCCCAGGTTCTTTAACATGTTGACACTTTATGTGGCAAAGAAAGAAAAACTTGTGGTGAAGTGTGTGTTCAGGCTTCAATCTTCAAGTAATGTACAAGTGAAACCAGGTAATTCTAATAGAATGAGCACAGTTTTTACTTATGTTTTTTCTAACATATATCAGGGAATTATTCAAAGTTTCTTTTGCAGGTTTTAACTATTTTTCCTCTGACTCCATTTTGGATTGCACCATTTTGAGAAATGGATGGAAATACATTCTCTATATAGCCAAAAAGTCCTTCAAAGTGTCTTGATCATAATGTCACCTTCACTTGGCTTCATCACACAGCTCTGCACACCATCTTCACACAGTGCTATAAGATTGTATCCAGCATTAAGGTCAATGACTCTGACCTGACAGCTGTAACGATCGCCCTGCATGGGGGACCTGGTGCTGGAGGGTGATGATTGGTGAACAGTGGTGGCTGTATCACACCACTCAATGACAACACTTTGTAAAGTTTGCCACTGCATGAGCCAATGTCATTTTTTTGTTGCTAGAAAGAAAGAAAAAATCTCATGTAATTATGTAACAATTTTTTGGGGAATTTTTACATTTTAAATTAAAAAATACAAACTTCATTTACCAAAAATGTGGGATATTTGTAAAAAAATATCTAAACTAAATATCTGACATTTGTTAATTCGTCCAAACCTTCATTTTTCTGACAAAAGACTTTGACTGTTATCACTGACTAACTTCTAATTGTACTATGTAAATATTGTACATTATACTATTTGTCAATCAGTTCAAAATCAATATTTCTGAACACAATAGTGAAAGAATTAAGGTATTTCACCAACTACAACAGTCATAACATTGAAAAGATTCAGGGACTCTGTGGGCAAAAACCACTGTTGCATGTATGTGACCTTCGAGACCTCAGGCCAGCATTGAATGAGAAACCATCATGCTACTGTGATGGGCACAGTCACAGGGGCTCAGAATAATTATGGTCACTCAATACAGTCCACACAGCATCTAGAAAGATGTGCAGTGTGGCTTCATAGACACAGAGTGCATGTGCTTGACTTGTCAGCCTGCAGTCCACATCTGTCTGTCTACTGATCATGAGGAAAATCAGACAACAACGACTAGAATGTTGAGCAGCTGAAGTCTTGCATCCAGGAAGAATGTGGAAAATTCCACTTGTATAACTGCAACAATTAAAGTATCTTTAAAAGGAAAGGTGATGTAACACAGTGGTAAACATGACTCTGTCCCAATTATTTGTTGCTGTGTTTTGCATCAAACTCTCAATTTGCTTAGCAACTACACTGAAGCTGGTCAGAGAAAACACAGGGAATCTTTTCTTTGTACTTAAATTAAGGTTCAAGGAAATTAATAAATCACAGGTTTTTCCTTTTATTGCAGTTTGGAAAAAGTCCCAACTTTTCCAGTAATGTGGTTTGTAAATATAAATACATTCACACAGACGTACTGAAATTAATTCACCAACATTTCCAGTTTTCCTCTCTCTTTAGTCTGGCGTCTACCTCAAACTGTTATTTCCACATTTTAACCATCTGGTGACAAAAATCACAACTTTAATTTGAATTCTGCTACTTAGTTTCAAGCAGCATGGAAATTCTGCTGCTGCTATTTTACACTGTGAGAATAACCCATTAAGGTAAACATGGCTGCCATGCCATGGAGTTGAAAGAGAGGTGCTGTCTGGCTTTAGCCAAGGTTCTGGGCAAAACATCAAATTATTCTGATGGATCAGAAGAAGTACAAATTTCTGATCAGTCACAACTGTTATTTTATTCCAAAGCAGTCTTTTCTAATGTTAATGAAAAACAGCCATCAACCACTTACAATATAGAAAAAAATACAGTGCATACAGAATATGAATAGTGCCTGACTTGTCCATGGAATAGACTCACAAGATCGATGATGCTAACAGCTATTGATCTCACTGATTAAATACATCTCAGTCATTAAGGTGGGATATGCATCAAGCAGCTGAGTACTGTAGAAAGTTCAAGCAGGCTGAGAATTGGATTTGGCACCTCAGTATTAAAATAGTACTAGGGCTTGGTGTGTGCAATGAAAATTACAGGTATTATAAAGATAAAGCTAATATGGCTATAAACTGCATCATCACAAGGACACATTAGCACCCACAATGAGGCATGATTACTACCTCTGTTACACCCAGTTTCATTCCACTCTTGGATGTGTCATCCACATCACGTCCCTAGGGCTGTTGTTGCAACCACAGAATATTTAGCTCTTCATCTAGTTTGTTAAAAGAGCTTTATACAGTATTATTGGTTGCTTAATTTGACCTGATTTCCCTGGCAGCCTTGACACTTCATCTCTACTGTTGAGCCAGCAGCCAGAAGCTCTAATATGCTAATGTTGGACTCGTAACTGGCTAATAATTTTCAAACCGGGCCACTCCGAGTTTAATCAGCTGCGAGTTGGTGCTTAACTGTGGTTAAGTGCAGCCATGAGGACTTAACTTTGAGCCAGGAGTGAAACTCTTTAGTGAGACATCAGAATCCATGTTGACATGAATGGGTGGTAATGGAGTATTTGTTGCAATTTTTGATTCTCTTCCCAAAAAAATTTAAAAAATTAAACCAAATTCAGGTCATTGCCCTCATCGAGTAAATGAAAGTATTTTCACATTCAGAACTCTTAGTGACCTTTCCAGGCTCTTATCTCTTGACTGAGGGGTTTGTGAAGACAATTACTCATTGATGTAGTCCCAAGTTGGCTTCTAAAAATAAGGCCAATGTTGCTGCTGCCAAGTGAGTGAGTTATGCAAACTGCCTGACACAGAAGAACAGTGGAATGCAGAGGATCCACACTCAGAATAAATGGGAGTTGTCTTATTTTATTCCCTGTGAAGCACTTCAACTCCTAGTAGACTGGGTGTTAGGGCATCTTGCCTAAAATCTGTGTTTTCTTTTATTTTTCCTTTCAGACAATAACAGACTGTTTTTCTAATTTCCTCACAGACCTTTGTGCCCTTTAGCTGACACAGCACAGTATGTCTGATAGTGAGCTTGCAGATATTTGGTAGCACAGAAATGCTGAACATTTTTCCCAAAAAGAAAGTAAGAAACTAGATCTGTAGTAATTTGTAAGCAGCAGTAGCTTTCTATCACAGCGGTGAATATTACCCCTGCTTATGCTTCAGCAAACTGAAGAGACAAGGCCATGACTCTGTAATGGACTGTGTAGCGATTAACTCATCCAGTAATTGCATCAGAGACAAGAGTACAGTGCCGTACACTGTAATTAAGCATTCTTTGCAATCAGCCTTTCCTATGTGAATTTCTGACCTATATCAGATTAGATATTTTTTTCTTTTTGTTATTAATCACTATAATCATGATGATCCTCTGCATTACTTTTGCTGTGCCACAAAGAAACAGAAACAGAAAAGACAAAGAAAAATGGTCAAAAAGTGCAGCATTATAACGCAACGTGACATCATGTGTCTTTCTGCTATGGAGAATGAGCCTCTGGAGCTATGCAGCTGTGCGAGGCAGCACATATGTGCAACAGTGCTTTGAGATAAATGCTACTGTCAGCGCATTGTCACAATGACAGTTCTAATATCCGATGTTTAGCATATTAGCATGATTTTTTTTTTCCCCTTCAGTTTTGTTTCGTCCTTGTCGACCATGGTTCGCACATTAATATGGCACAGGCTTTTACACTGGATGCCCCTCCTAAGCAAACCTCCCCAGTTTTATGGATTTGGGACCGGCACCCACAGTGCACTGATTTATGCTACTTCAGTAGCTATGATTTTTTGTGACATCTTGGTGGTTCAGTGTCTTGTCCAGGGACAGGGGGTGGATGAGTCACTGCTGCCCTCTTAGCATAGAGATTTTGTAATTAGGGTTGTGACAATTGTCCAGTGATTTGAGATAAATGCTAATGTTATGTTAAAGTTAGTACTGTACATCATTAATGACAGTTGTAAATAATGTTTAGCATATTAGCATGAAAACATTTATAACCGGGCAGGGGTGTAACATTTCTCCATATCACAGTTCAGTCTTGATCTATGTAAACTAGTCTCACAGTGTCACAGAGCTGTAATACAATATTGTGGGCCTTGGTATCACAGCTCTCGTCTTGGTTTCAGAACCATTACATCCCTACTAATCAGTACTTAAACCTGACATTTGGCCTCAGCTGTACTTTGTTGAATAAACATTGTGGAAAACTGTGTGATAGGCACTGAAATATTTCATTTCTACATGAACATTTTGAGCCGTTGATCACTTCAGGAGCCACAGAAGACACTACAGAATTATATTATATTCTATAGTTTTCCACGAACACTGACAAAACTGGTTGAATGCTTCTTCAATATTCAGTCTTGTATGCACTGTACCTTTTCCCTTTTTGTTTGTAACCACGCATGTCATATTTATCACATTTTAAATGACTTGGTGTCAGTTATTCCACTAACAAATCTGTGACTGACATAGCTTTGTTTTGTTCTCATGTTCTAAAAATGTGCCTCTCAGGCTCCTGTTGTGACTTCCCAGCACACCTCTGAACAGCAGTCTGCAACACAAGAGTATACACACTGAGACAGTGTATTACCAGCCTGCAGAAACACACAAGCACTTTCTTGCAATTCCTTTTCAACCCACATAGCAAATAACTAAACTTCAGAGAAACAAAGAAAGCCACCAGTGTATATTCACACACAGACACACAAACACACACACATTGAATTTAACGAGGACAGGAGCTTTCATGGTTCAGCTCTAACCTCATAAAGAATCATCCACATGGAAATGTAGTGCGTATTCATGCCGCACCGCAATTGCATTACCCTAAGATGGTACACAACAAACCCTAGGTCCAGGCAAACATTTAATCTGTGTGTTTGTGTTTCCACTAGAGGGGCAGCAATCCATTAAGGCTGAGGCTGCTATTGCAGGAAGCTGGTGTCTTAATGGCTACAGGAACTATATTACTGTGTCTGAACTGAAGCACATATGGGAGTCAACCAAAGCTCTCAGTGGCACTGAGCCGGCAGCCTGCTACAGACGAAAGGATTAATATCATTAGTCAGGTGATGGATGGTTCAGTGATAATACAATAGATCATGGCTAAATGATCGTAGAGGGGCTGTCTTTGATCGGCTAATTCTAGACAGTAGTACTGACAAGAAGAAAAGTTTTGCCAGGTTGTCCTGGGTCATAAACTATTTGCTTGATGGTGGATATGTTGGTTTCTCAGAGAGTAAAACCAAACAAAAAGCTTCAGTATAAACCTAAGACAGTGGGACTGTGTGTGGGAGGTGCATCTGCGCAAGTAAGTAGGCACATATGAAAACTTTAGGCATAGGCAAGCAATGGCACCAGGTCAAGTGCGACTTGATTCATCAGGAAATGTTTAGTTGTGATTTTGTTGCGTCTGCAATGATGAAACAGGGAAAGAAGAAATCAAAGGGAAATTATGGATACAGTGAAGCAGGGACAGCTACATGGCAAGAAGAGGCAGGCAGAACAGATGGAGAAACTTGTTCTAATGGAATAGCAGATATGTACTGTCACTCCGTTGTCAAAACAGCAGATGGAGGTGTGCTGCCAAGCTGATGGTGGAGTATATCAACAGCACTGAGATGAAGAAAGTTTTCTTTTTCTTTGTAGCATCCTCGGAAGATTATACTCACTATCCAATAATTTATTGATTTTATGGGAACAAAGCCACTAATGTAGAGTGTACTGTGGGCATGTGTGCTCTGCATTAGTTCTGTTTTATTATCAAATGCTTCTACTCATGAACTGTACATGGATTTTTGTATTAGCTGTTTACTCAGCAGGACAACTGGCAACTACTTAAGGGCCCTGCACTCTAAGGGGCCCACAATGTTCTTTGTTTCACAGCATGTCCAGTCATTAAGGCAGTTTTAGTCATTGCCTATTTATTAGGGAAATTTACACAAGTAGTATAGAGTAATTTTATACATTTACTTTTGCAAAAGCGGGTTATGCTTCTTGGTTAATATTGTAGCCCTGCATAGTAAAGGGACCCTTAACAGTGGATCGCTAACTGTGGCCCTCCTGGGGAAGTGAACTGGGTCTGATTTTCCCAGGGACAGATGAAAGGGCAGCATGATAAATAGACTTATAGGTTATGTGTGAGTCCTCTACCTCTGTTGAGTGATGGGCTATTTATTTATTTATTTCATACTCATAAGTCAAGGTTTAAAGTCTCTGCAGCCCTTTGCAGTGCACAGCCGCTGGGATGAAACTATCACTGTAATGTCTGCAGGTAAAAGGAAGGTGCATTGTTGTCTTAAACATTGCAGATTATCATGAAAAAGTATTCATTTTTTGAGAATAAACACATGAAAAATGACCCCACCGGTAATTACAAGAAAAAGATGACTTTCCAACGTTTCTATCATGGAGCAACCACACCTTGCTTTTATCGACTTTCCAAGATACACAAGGAAGGAGCAGACTCTTCTCGGCATCACTGGTAGGGCACATGAAGCACATCCACATCTCAGAGGAGTTTGCTTCCAAGATCAAAACACTGAACCTGGATACTGATAAAACATTGGTATCTTTAGTTATCATATCCTTCTTAAACAGTGTCCCCACCAATGATGCCCTAGCAGCTGTAAAGAGAAGACTGGAAGAAAACAAAACCCTCACCAGAAACACAACCCACTTTAATTACAGAAGTGATTTTTACAGACAGAGACATGGCTGGGGACGAAACCAACCCGTTGGTTCAGGTATGCTGATGGTATGATGATTGGGTGAAAATCAAAATTCAAGAGGTACATAAATGCGATGGACAACAACATCACATTCACCAGAGAAGAAACTAGAGACAACCAAATGGCTTTTCTGGACTGTTTAGTTATGAGGACAGATGGTTGACTAGAAACAGAGATTTATAGGAAACCCACCCATACTAACCAGTGCCTGCTGTTTGACTCTCACCATCATCTACTACACAAACTAGGAGTCATCAGGACTCTGAATCATAGAGCGGAGAACATCCTTACCTCCACAGAAGCCAAGACAGACAGGAAAACAGACATCTGAAGATGATACCCCAAGTCATCAAGGCAGCATCCTGTTCCAGTAAAATGACAATGGAACAATTTAAGATGCAGGTCCAACATAAGAACCCGTTTATTCCTTATATGGCAGGTGTGTCAGAGAAGCTCAAAAGGATCTTTGGAAAACATTGCATACCTGTCCACTTTAAACCCACAAATACACTGAGACAGAGACTTATGCAGTCCAGTGAGGCAAAGAGTTCTCAGAGCTGTACACTGGAATAACTAAACAGCCACTATGTAAGAGGATGGGCCAGTACAGAAGGAGCAACACTTCAGTTAACGACCCACTGTTATGGGGGTGTGACTCACACCCTCCCCTTTCATTTGTCATATAATGAGCCTATTCAAGGCAGGTGTGAAGTGAAACCAACCTGGAGGATAAATTTGTGGTCTCTACCCTCAGACTGAAGAAGCTGCTTGGATGAGTAGTGAAATTCACCTAACTGAAAGAAATCCAGGTGATATTACTCAACCAGATTACTTGGATCTTCCATAATTCTGAGGCTCCTTCTCAGTCAAAAAAATTCCTGTGATTATTAAGATATGTTACAGGTTAGTTTCAGGATTCACTTACTAACAAGCACTTCTAATGAAGCAAACTAGCAGCTTAACCATAAAGCTGAGTATTTCACATGCGCATGCTGCCTTGAAAGTTATAGATTGGTATGCAACATACTATCTTTCATTATAAAATGGTCCACAGTGGAGTTTTTTCATTGCATCCAAGGGCCAAGAGAAAATTGTTTTCTTCTGTCAAGGACAATGACTAAAGGTAGAGGCCACCGTGGCTTTGTTCACCTTGGTAAACACCCCGTGCGGTCTGAAGGTGTTTAGAATTCAGTAGTAACCATTACCACTATAGGAGCCTGTCAGTCCACTCTCAGGCCCTTGTGGAAGAAAAACACAGCTGTCGTTTGTGGAGGATGAAGAGAAGGGGTAGAAGATGAGGGGGGTCTGTAAGCAGATATGTGTGTGGGGGACATAGTAACAGAGGGAAGGAAATGAACCAATAAATGAGAGCAAATGAAGATTGATGGATCACACTTGAATTCTTATTAAATAATTCATTTCTGTTATAACGGCTCCTCTGACATCCTCCATTGGTGCGGCAGCGGATGAATAGATATCAGTTCATCTGTTTGTTGGCTTGTTTATCAGTGTTCAAACAGGCCTGCGGTGTATTCCCACATCATCGGCTCTGCTGATGCCACGGACGAGCCAAGCCCCGATATGACACGCTAGGTTAAAATCACTTCTTTGAATCAAACCCATTCTCCTTTATCTCTTTGACAGTCGTAAGGGAAACACTTTAACGCTTTGCATATTTCTGTTCTGTGGGGGTGTTTGATATGACAATTTATATCATTCGCTCCTCTTGTCTCAGCAGTGGCTAGCAGCAGGATGGATGTAGGGTCTTCTCTGAGCTGTTCCCTCGCAGTGAGGAGTCAAGGTGTGCGTCTTTAGGCTACAGGCAATTATAACATTTACAATATTTTAATGAGTTATTTCAGTCAGCAGCATCCCGCTAGTGAGCATGTCAGTGTATCGAAACACAGGGCACCAAGGTGGGACAAAAAATAATTTACCAACCTTTTACTGGAATACTCTTGTCACTGTCATAAGCAAGCTCTGCGCATTTAGTTGTAAATATGTAGACTTTTAATCAGCCTATTTTGTGGATGTGGAAAGCCAAAGACTCCGCAATTCATCTCTTTTTCTGCTACTGTCCTGTTTCAAACCTGATTTAATCAAGTTTAATTTTGCATGCATGTGTTTATAAATGCTGCTGCAAACACCGCTCCCTTTGCCACCTCACGTGTGCTGGCATGCGAGCATGGCATTGTGTACGGCGACAAAGTTGGTGGCATGCACCCACAATTTCACCGGCGTAAACAGACAAAGAAACATGCAGCACTCAGCGGCTGGGTTTCAGTGTTTATAAATGCTGGTTTGAGATATAAAGCATGATTGAAACAGGTATACAACACTGAAAAGCAGACAAATCATGACCTCTTTAGCATTCTATATCTTGTTCCATAGCCCTTTAAATGTTTTGCTGCTGACTTCCATCCTGTGAACTGTATGAACTCTAAGCTGGCACAGTTGTGGTGGCTAATGGTTTGCAATTGTGCTCATAAATGCTGGCTGGTGATATAAAAATTAATCAATATGGCCTGAATAGCAGAGAAAAGGAGATGAATCATGACAGATTTGCTTTTCCATAAATGGAAATGCATGGTTTAGTTATATTTGCAGCTCTAGAACACTGGATTTGCTATGAATAAAGTAACTCAAGCCAAACAATCACACGTCAAGTTCAGGTGTTTGACACTTGTTATTAGATCAGAAAGGTATCGTTGTCTTGGTAGGTGGGTGTACTGTGGCTGTGTGTGTATTGTATGTCTCCCCTATGTAGCCTATTTTTACTTTCTGATGCATTTGAAGCGCAGCTTTATCTCATAGCTACTTTGACATCTGAATCCTTTTCTCTCCACTTATCAACTGCTGTGGCCCCTGGTGTAATGCCATTATTAAATAATCAAACCCATCTCATCATATTCATCTGGAAATGCTGCTCCCTCTAACACACTATTGTGTAATCACTGACAGTTTGTTCTTGCTGACAAATGTTGGTTTCATATTTGTAGTTGTGAATGGACTAATGGTAACTGAAAAGACTTCAGTTCTGTTGGTTTGTCCTTCAGATGTACCTCCACATGCCTTTTATGACTTTATTTCTGTTGCCTGGGAGGAAACACCACATTAAAGACTAAAGTCAGGAAACAAAAGTCAAAAGTGTGCAGCAAACAGACTACATGAAAGACTGTAACTTGACTGCCTGCAGTCTTCCTATGTAAGATATGCACTGATGGGACTATTTTTAAATCTGTCTTCCCAGAAGTGAGTATATGCCTTATACAGTACCTGCATATATGCATCACTGCACTTGTGGTTACATGTACTAGAACATTTTTGCCCTGTAGTGGTTTAGTAAAGCAGTGGTGAAGAGCAAATTATAAATGTGCAATCCATGGTTTGGGTTTCCAGTACAAAAAAAACAAAACAGCTGAACTAATCTCAAGGGTGTGGGAGTCATCGAGGCAACAATACCAGTTCTTCATGTTATAAATGCACCCCAGGTAACAGAGGCAGCTGCGTGTTGGATTAAGTTAATTAAATGTGTTTGTATTAGTAAACATGTTTGAAAGGTCAAATTAATATTGTTCATTGAGTTTTAGTGATGGTACAAAGTTGACTATTTGCTGATATTGTCACTTTCTTCTTGTCTACTTACAGTTATTATGCAAAATAAATAGTCATTCATTTTTCCTTGTCCTTTGTGCATCCTTTGTTCAGTGTTGCCATAGTAAGTTCAACTGACTTAACTCAATTAAATGTTACCTCCAGTTTTTTTTCAGTGCAAACTAAAGCCACTCATTTTTATTAATCTCATGTAATTGTTTAATTATGTGTGTGTTTGTGTTTTCCATTTAGTTAACTGGGTTCCCTCAGTGTATGACTTGTTTATTACTACCCCAAGACTTACGCTTAAGGATAACATGATTTATTAATTGGACTGTGAAATTATAGGGAGTTTTAAATTATAAAATGCCATTGCACAAATAGGGATGAGAGGATCAAAGATTTATGGTTCAAAGGTGCTGTTACAAAAAAAAAATATAAATCTTCCTCCTCCTCCCAAGCCTATATAGTCCCAATCCCTTTCTTTTCACAGTCTCCTTAATGATCATAACAGACCCTAGAGCCTATAAATCTGAACAGTAGAAGAACTAAGTGTGTCATCATTATGCAGCCTCCACCTATCCATTCAAGGAGCATCCATGTAAGGCCCCTAGGACAGTGACAGCACTTGTTTAAATCTAATCTCATTTCACAAGCTCTTCATCACCCCCCCTCCTGTACCTAATGATGTCCCTATGCCATATTGTTGTCTTATGTTTAATGGGGATGAGCTGTATTACTCTTCTACTTGACTAATGGTGATGACTGAGTTAAGTTGACAGAGTCATTTTCAGTCGAGGTAATGTTGTTGCTGGCACATGTTCCCTGAAGAAGTTATGAAATCTTCCAGGAGGTTTTTGCTGGATGGCAATAACCTTGGCAAGATTAGGGTTCAAGTGTACATCTGTTCATGTCTGTGATTGGATAACATCGCAAAGCAATTCATCTCATGTTACATGATAGCACGGATCGAAGTAGGTCACAACCTAGTCAGATAAAGATGAAAACTATTTTTTTTCCTTGAACAATACGTGCATTATTTTTCCATTTACTCCGTGTACATTACAAGGTGACCTACAATACAAAGTGGTCATAAACAGTTATTGTAAAACCAGTATACATTAGGATGCTGCCAACCCTACAGAGCTATGTAGTGTGTCATCACCACTAAGGTGGAGGGCCTTGCTTGGGTCTTTTGGCATGCGGTGTGGGGACCACTGCAGAGCGCAGTGGGTGGATGGAATTGTAGATCTAGAGATAGGGGATCAGCAAGGAGAGTGGTATTGCATTGTACAAGCTTTGAACCTGATAGAAGATGCCACTGAAAGCCTGTGCCGAGTCATGAACGGTGGTGTTGCATGTCCTTTTTGGCTCAAAAATGATACATGCTGCTGCATTTTGAATCATCTGGAGAGGTGTGATTGGACATGATGGTAGTCCTGTTAGTAGAGCACTGAGTGCTTGTGCGAAGGAGTTGGGTAACAGACATTTTTAAAAATGACTATTCTGTTCAATCAGGCTGCTCATCTGTTGTCTTTTCTTTTCTTTTATTGGTTGTCAGGAGACACTTGGTAAAGATTCCCTCTGGTAGAGCCAAATTAAGTTGCTTTTGGTTAATGAATTTGGTTGATACCAGCACCTACATCATTACTTAATAGCTTTAAAAAAGCTTTGTGACAAATCTATACAGAGCCCAGTAGCAATTTATATCCAACTGCCTCCTAAAAGGTTAATCTAGCCATGTGTCAATGTTAGAGGAAATTGTCATTATGTGAGCTGTGTCTACTTTCTCTGTTTGAGGTGTTCCCTGAAAAGATGAAATACAGATGAAAGATGAAATACATCTGAAATTCAGAACTGGTCAGAGAACTGGACAAATATTTCAGGGTCAACAAAACTCTTTTCATATTTTTTTCTGTAAATGCCTTGCAGGGATATAGAGAAGCAGACACATCTGGATAAGCTGTCTGAGTCTGTCAGGGTCTTAGCTTTTAGAGCTGGTGTTAGTCAGCAGAGAGAGATTTGGAAATAGGAAAAAGCTCTGTCAAGGAAAATGGAGTTTCTTTAGCAGCTAAGGTTGTGGTTGAAAGAGGCTCAGATGGCAACTAAAACACACAGTGCAGCTGCCACTCTTTTCTATTACACACTAGCACCACCAACATACAAGTTCGAACAGACCCAAATGCAATTAAAATAATGTGTCTGCACATTCACCCCCAGACGAAGTGGGAATATTCTCCATTATGTGCTCCCATGGGAGGCCAACAGCCCACCTAAAATGAGAAAGGAACCGGCATAACCGCCTCTCTTAGAGAGCTGTGTAGTCCCCTCAGTCCTTCGCTATGCAAACATTGTTTGACTTAATCCATCCTAATGATGCAAATTTATGCTGTTAATTATTTCTAGCTGAATCATATCCGGGCTAAACGTTTTCAGAAATGCAACAGGGACATCAGACTCAATAAAGTATTCAGTGAGAGAGGGAGAAGACATTATTCAGGATTACTTTTCTTCTTTCTTTCATTCTTTTCCATTTGCATCTCCATAAAGAGAATTTGCATTTTCCATTTTGTTACATTTCTAATATGGGTGATATTGTTGTCTGTGGATATAGATTATTGCATTGAAGAGTGGTCTTTAGCCATTTTTTTAAAATTCAAACCTTATTTAATAGGAAGCAGTAAGTTTACATCCCTGAGTGCTTTGCTTTCAGGATCTTCTCTTTCATTGTAATCCTCAGCCGAAGCCTTTTCTCCTGCTAAATGCAGCATGATTCTTCATTTACATTAAGCCTCTTATTTGCAACATATCTACAGTAAGTTTGCTGGTGAAAAATATGTTTTTCCACATTGTGATTATAGTCAAGAGTAGTTTCAAGCGGGATCACTTTCTTTTGATTAAACATAAATATAAGCTGCAAGACTCCTATCCTGCACTGCTGAAATTCGGCAAAAATAGCATTTCACTGGTTATGAGGTGACTCATCTCCTCTGTTGTTACCATCTAACTGGAGTCACAAAAGAACTCACAAACCCGCTTTCATTTTTAGGAAACAAAGAAACAAACGCTGAGTGGGTGGTTATGTTATGGCAGGGACACGGGGAGACAAACTTCCTCTAGTAAGAATGGTGACATTATGCTGACAGCTGTTCCATAGGTTACAGCTACAAGCTACAAGCTAATCAGCTACCTAGGATGGATTGCACTTTTTCTCCCTCTTTGGTGTTTCACACCATTCAATGGCTAATATCTGCTGATATTAGCATTATTAATATGGGCTAATAGGTCTCCAGTTATGCTATCTCTGTTATTACAATGTTGTTAGTCGTTTTTGTGACTAAGGAACAGGAAACAGGAAATAAACTGTGTCATGTTAAGGTTTTTGTCTGTTCTGCCTCCCACCCATCCACCCTCACCCCTGCATAGACCGTGATGCTTCTTAAGTAACGTCACCTTTTGCTTCTGTGATTTACTACTGCCAACAGATATGACCTATTTAACACACTCATCGATAATAATGATAATAACCACCTAAAGGTCTACTGGTAGGTAGAAGGTTCCCTAACTATAGCTATAACAAACAATGATAACAACCATTCAGTGGTTCGTTTACACTCCAATCGGCTTGGTAGCTTGTTCAGTAAGCCAAGATGCAACACAAGTAGTGTGTCAGTTCTTAATAATAAAAATAATAACAGGAGGCATTATCGAAAAAGATAATGTGCAGTGGGCTGCAGAGCCAGTACAGGGACGTATTGGGATGGAAATTAAACTGAACCAAGAAAAAGGAATTAGTTTCAAAACAAAACACCTCCTTCACAAACCCATCAAGGCTCGTCCATTTGGATAGATCAACTTCCAGCCCTTCCCTGCCCCTGACATGGATGCGGTGTCGAGCTTGAGCCAAAAGACTGCTCAGCTTGCTGCAGAGCATTTCTCAACTCAATGACTCTCCAGATGGCAGGTATCTTTAGTGCTCAGCTCCCTTGTCCTGAGCTGCGACAGTTCTGCTGCGCTCCATCGAGCTGCGGCAGACCCGCCCTCCCAGGGTACTTTTAATGGACTTTAATTTGAAACACATGATCAAAGGACATTACAGACAGTGCACACGCTAGCACAATGAACACAATAGGGCACATTTCCATGCATATGAGCCTAAGAATCACAGCATAATCACAGGATAATTATTGCTAAGTAAAGAAAAATGATAGCTTGAAGGCCCAGGTTGAGAAGAGATACTTCATATTACTAACATGCATGCACGTGAGGAGCTGCTTTATAAAGTCAAGGCAAAAATGTAAAGAATTGTGTGAATTGCCATTAAATGCCAACAAATGTGATAGATGTAGGTGGCTGGTTTTCACAAGTACATGCTGTTCCAGCACTTGTATTTCAGTTATATAGTCTGTTTAGCTGACCAAGTTTCACTGTCATCTGAGTTTACGCACGGCACCTGTGTGACTGCCTGGCAGGTGTGCTGGCTGCTATCATTTGTTATATACTGTAGCTGCAAGGGAACAAGATACCGTAACAAGGAAACAGTGAAGGAACCCAGAAGAGGTGGTGCAGTGTGAAAGTGAGTACGAAGCCAGGGGGAATCCATTTGTTAGACTTGACTGGGCACACATTAGTGTTTGACACTGATTATCACACAGGATAATATTTTAATTTGTTGAGCATGTACTAGCAACAAGTGGTTGATTGTGACACAGAGTTCATGTTGCAATACACATTTTAGTTTGTAAAATCTCTTTTTCCAGAAAAAACACCTTGAGAATCTGATAACAAGAACTATACATGATGAAATGTAGCTGCATATGCTGTCTATTAATAATGTGATAAAAGGTCATGAGTGCATATGATGCACTGGTAATTAGCTCTAGAAATAATTGCATTATGCACCTTAATGGCCTGTGCTACAGTATATCAAAGTACAGTGTCAGTTTAATAGCACAACTCTAAGAGGTCAGTGACTGTGTAACACACATTATATTCTCACTGATGTGCTGTAATTTCTTATTAGAGCTTTCATCTTTCAAAAATTAAGAGTAAATTATCTCCCCATTTATAAAGAAGACATCGTTTCTGTCATAATCAAATTAATTGAAGTTCAGGTGTAAATTGCTCTTGAATCATATTTTATTTGGGAAAATAGTTGAAAGTACTGGATATAAACTCAAATGAGCTGTTCTTACTTACTATCTTTTTCCACTACTTTGATCTGCATCTTTCAGTTTTGATTTAATTTAAGCATTTTCAACTATATGCATATATGAGATGCAGGTGAAAGAAGTACAGAAAAGGCTAAAAAAGAATGGACCTTGAGGTAAAATTGTTTTGTCAAAAAACTTTCAATAGATTAGACAGCTTCAGAAATTGGCTCTCTGTCCTGATCCCTCACTGACTTCCCATTAATCATCAAACATTGCCAGTAACTTTTGGAACGCAAGTGAGCTGGGAGTGTAGCTTATTTTTGTTCTGGTGGTACTTTCTGATGAATAATATGGGATTATATACACAAAAACATAATTTAAATGGCAAGAGATATAAAATTGGTGAACCTGACTTAAAGTTAGTGTTTTCTTTTTTCTATATAGTTACAGTGGCAAGCCTTGCGAATGTTGTGCTATGTACTCTTTACAGCCTCTCACACAGAGCCATCCATACAGTTCATTAGCATAACCCTTTCCTATACTTCCCTCCATAGGATCATCCCTACTGCTGTGTATTTTGCATGCTTCATAAATTGTGGGTTATAAAACCAGTCCTCCTCTTCTCCTTGCATATGTGATGTGCCAAGGCAATGCCAACAGAAGCCATTTGATTTAAAGCACTGTACTGTACATAGATGCATCAAGAATTTATGGGAGACTTAATTAGGAGTTATAAAAGTGACTTATAGTAATTGTGTGGGACATAGGGGCATATAATGCTGCAGTTATCATTTCCATAATTTCCAAGTCTTGATTCTTTTGTCAGAACTGAGTGTTGCCACTGCAATGCTACAGAAGGGGTGTGCAAATGATATGATGATAAAGTGATAAAAGGCTGAAAACCTGTGCTTTATTTTCTGCTGCTGCAGTGTGTCACTACAATGTTACTCACATTTACACATATTATCCTAACATTGGAGCAAAAGCCATGACAAAATTGGACCAAAATTGCAGCTAAAAGAGACTGTAGAGAAGCGTATATTAGACAGAGGAAGTTTTCTTCCATGTATATACCTCTTCTTTGTGGCATATATTTTATCTTTAACCACAGGGCTAATGAAAATATCCTGTTGTCTCATTTCACAATGACTCTTCGAGAACGAATTTTCTGCAATATCATAGCAGGATAGGATAGAATGGAATTTTATTTTGGGAGCTAGACTGTAAAAAAGCTCAGAGCACACTGGCTTGTGCAACCTCAGTGGCTGGGGTTTGTGGACATTTTGGGGGTTCATTGTCTTGTCCAATTACATTTTGACATATGGCAGGAGAACCCAGGTTGTGAGCTGCCAACCCTTGGTTAAATGGCTGACCGCTCTTCCAATTGTGCCACTACTGCCACATATCTGAATGCATTATAAGCCTTTAAATTTTCTAATTAGTCACAGTAAGTAGATATACTCTGAAGTTGAAGCCATTTCCGTATGAACTTCCACTTTATTTCAGAAAGTAGAACTTTGTATGCCCCTATTAGTATTGGATACTGTAGAGGTACATATTTCATAATTAATTCACGATATGTGATGATTTGTTTGGTTTTGTGTGAATGAGTGAGTACAGAAGCTCAGTTTATGGCTTGTAAAAGAGTAGTCTGTGTGTGGCCATTTAAGTGTTCAATATTATCCAAGCATGTTAGTATTTCTGTGGCAATCGTTCTGTTCATGTCCACATTCTTCCTTCCACCTGCGAAAGTTGTATGATAGATTCTCTTGCTTCACAACTGGGGAAACCTTTACAATTGAGCCAAAACCAAAAAAAGGGGTAGATAGAGGCAGTGATTAATAAATATATTTTCTCACTGAAGTCAAGGGGTAATGTAACTATTTTTTTATGGAAAGCACTGAACAGTGATGATAGTGAATTACCTACACTAACAAACATTCTACATTGTTTCTAGGAAGAGTTGCTGTTGGATTCATGAAATTTAATTTTCAATAATCAAAAGCTGTATGCTCCACTAATGAAATTCTAATCATCTTGTATTAGGGGAGAGATGGATCTCTCGCAGACTATGTAAATCACACCTATTCCCTAGAAGTAATTTAAAAAAAAAACTTTTGTGTAATTTGTGTAATGTAAACGGTCATAGAAATTATGTGTCTCTTAATATAAATGACATTACTGGTGCCAGTCTGGAGTCTGTGCTTTCAACTTCTGGTTGTATCTGTTGCTGTAGGAAACAATAACAACAATCAAAGAAGTAAGAAAAAAAGTATTCACTCTTACTTCCCACTACCCTTTATCAAAATCCATAACGTCATATTTTATTGCAGACTGGAGCAGACTATCAATCAAGAACATTGTTACAGGAGGAATGATCAGAATCTCCGCAGCAGCAGGCAGGAGAAGCATGGTGGTAAAGCATCTGGTAATGGTTGGAAATTGAGCAGGAACGGATTGTTGTATGGTCAAACAATCCTGCACAGGCTTCTTGTCGCTAATTGGGTGCCCAGATCCAACATATTTTACCACCTAATGTGGGAATAATGGTTCTTCTGTGTCTCTGCTTTCTGTCTTTCACCACAAGCTTTTCACTCTGTCTGTGACAACCGTTGGATATGGTTGCAACTAACAAGTAGCTTGTTCTAGTTTGCAGCGGAGAGGCGCAGCAGTGGGGTCAGCGTGGGAGAGCAGTATAGCCTTTCCTGGAATATTGAGAACCCTATTCAGCCCACAGGGGACATGTCTGCACCACCACTAATACTTCTTTTTCCTAATTCATTTTAAGAGCAGCCAGCCACTGTAGAGTGTTCCTTTACCTTTTATTCTGATTCATATTTCATTTTAAGCAGAAGTGCACTTACGCCAGGCTTTAAATAATTGGGTAGCAACAGCGAATGCAATAACATACATTTCCCTCAAGCATTTTCCTGCATATCTGTAAAAGAAAAAGCAAATCATGAAAAGGCTTCATGAAATCATGCTACAGTCTTTGTTTTCTCAGAGGAGAGTTTAGACAGCAGAGTTTGAATCAATTCATTTCTCATTTAGGTCCCATCTGTGTTTGATTTACTTCACTTCCCTGTGTTGATTTGTTTCCTGTAGAACATAAGTTAAGGTTAGAAGAACAAAAACAAATGTTAATCCATAAAGTTTAAGCTTTATTTCCTGTACATTTATGGTAAAATTCAGTAGCAACTCTTGAGCTAAGAGTGGTGATGCTTGTGCCAGCATACTGTCATTTTTTTCATGGCTAAATGGGATAAAAATCACTATTGTCTGGGATGAATATCTTGTGAAACATGTTCCACAAAGACCTTAACTGATCTGAAGCACATAGTGAGATGTTCTTTTTGGCTTTGACACAAGTTATGTGTAAACAGTGTTTGGATGTGTTTCTCTGTATTACAATTAAGATGATACATAAAAGGGCCTTTTGACCCTTGACATTTTAGTGAATTATTCGCTGTTTGAGAAATATTATTCACATCTAGTATATCATAACTACATAGTGTTGTGCTATCTGATTTTAAGTCCATCCATCCATTATCTATGCCTCTTAGTCCCCATAGGAGTCACGGGTGTGCTGGAGCCTATCCCAGCTGTCATACGGGCGAGAGGCGGGGCACACCCTGGACAGGTCGCCAGTCTATCACAGGGCCACATATAGACGGACAACCATTCACACTCTCACTCACACCTATGGGCAATTTAGAGTCCCCAGTTAATTTCACTGCATGTCTTTGGACTGTGGGAGGAAGCCAGAGTGCCCGGAGAGAACCCGCGCAAACACGGGGAGAACATGCAAACTCCACACAGAAAGACGCTGGCCGACCCCGGGAATCAAACCCAGGACCTTCTTGCTGTGAGGCGACAGCCCTTGATTTTAAGTGTTAAAATATTTTACTTTCAGTGACAAAAACAAACAAACAAAGAAATTGTCTTACTCAATGAATTTTTACTCCCATTTCTCATAGCATTCGGAGGCTACAGATGTTGTAGGTAAAGAGCACTGCTCCCTTTATCATGGACTGTTATAGTTATGACTGATAAGGCACCTGCTAGCGTTATCATTATTATGTTTAGTAATTTTAGTGCTAATCTAGCCGCCCTATTAAATGAGAAGGAGATACAAGTGGTGATTAAATGCACATAGGGAAGATGCATGGGTGGGAGACTAAACACAGGACTTTACAATAGGAAACATTTTGAAACTGAGTGGGGTCAGGGGTGCATTCAACCAAAGTCCATACAAAAAGTGTATGTAAATGATTCACTGATATACATAAATGTTGCTGGAAATGTTACCTGGATGGTCTAGGTGCTTGTCTCAAGCTGAAACCAAAGATCTCTAAAAGAAAATAACAGGATATAGACTGTTGAAAGCCTCTATTAATTCTGCACTCACAAATCGACGAACCAGCTCATAATAACATTACCTTTATGATGTCTATGAATATTTCTGTACACAAATCTGCCCAGGATTTTACAACTTTAAGAAAGCTAACTTTCACATCACGTTCAGCTGAAACATTCTAATGCACAAGTTAAAGCAGCCCGCATCTTTTCTAAACCCACCGTCAGCATGAATAGATGAGTTTTTAACGAACACGCCCTCTGGAATTCGTCAATCACCATTTAAGCTCGGTGGTGTGCTCGCCGCTCTTTCGAGAAATCAAGTGAGTGGAAAACTATGAAGCTTACTTTGTGACAAGCTTTAAAATTTAAGCCGTCACTGGGCTGATGAATGGAGAGAGGACAGGCTGAGTTGGCCCGCTGGCTTCATGTGTCACTGTCCAAAGTGATGAGGGACCCTGCCTGCTGCCGTGTTACAGCAATCCAAAGGCTCCACTGGCGAACCTCTCTTTTCTGAAGTTGGAAGAATCAGAAATCAAATTGTCTGCACGGTGAATGCCTGTAGGTACTCTTTATTAGCGCTCTTCAACTTCATAAAGGTTTAGACAAATGTTTGCTCTCAGCCAATACTTGATTCATCTCTTAACCACACGAGACTCTAGTATGAATGCTTTAATCTCCTGCCATTACTTGTCACTCCAAACAGACATGGCCCTCGAGTGCTGATTATATGATGGAATAATCATATAACAGAGTTTGACAACCATGTGTGGAATCCAAACTACCATGCCATCTTGAAATTAATGCAGATTATTGATACAACCTGCTTATGTGTGGTTCTGTCGCTTTACACGCTTTCAGAACATGGGTAATGTAATTTTTAAATGGAAAACGCACCTGCTGATATAGATAGAATTTCCTTGCGGATCTGACAAATAAATTTGCAGCTGGTGACAAATGTGTATCCTTTTATCAGAGTAAATGTCAAGATTTGCTGTGATAAAAGGCAACAAGTAGGAACATTAGCATACAGCTCAACTGGGGCCACCGACTCACCGCGCTGCGAGGAAACAACAATGCACAGACACAGGCGAGATATAAGGGAGCTTGCTACTGCAACATCAATCAGCAGAGTGCTGGGAAATGCACCCCTGGTTATTAATCGCGTGCCCCAGCACCAGAAAAAGTAATTAGTACAACGAAATTGGGCCACTAGCTTTGTGCTCAATACCTTCACATCAACTCAGTGATACATCATTCCCTGCATGCATGGAAGTTCATTCTGCAAGATCTTGGATTTGATTGGGTGCTAAATAAATGGCTGTGGCCACATTTGTGTATCTATTACAGTTTAATGTATTATTCCCATAAAGTACTTCCTTTAAATCCATGATTCTAGACTCTGCCCTAGGCAAAAAGGCCTCTTCAACCATCGTCCATCACCATTATGTTATGATCCCAACAAAAAGAGCAAAATGAAACATGTCACATCATCATAAGGGATCTTTAGAACTACAATGTTTGATTGTTCTTCTTGTTAAAAGGTTTGAGTGGAATTTTTTCAGCCACATCTCAAGTTCACCTGTTACTGTTACAACCTTTAAATCAGCCAGTCTAATTAGAAGTCATGCATATATCCTTCCAACAAGAATGTGTTTTTTTCTGCCTTTTGTCTCCATTATCTCTGCAGCTCTATAGCTCGGTGGACTTTGGAAGAAAATGGCAGCTCATCCACGAGCACGTCACACCGAACAGATTCTACTGGTGAGTGATTTTCTTCACATCCAATCTCCCTTCTTATTTATTTTTTTTCCATTTCATTTTTGCAGTTTTATTTACTTAGGAATGTAGAAACTGTTGCTTGTGTTCCACGAGACTGAGCAAGTGATAATAATGGCTTAGAACAAGGTGTCTGACTGACTGGTGATGCTGCAAAAATTCTGCATTTTCTACCCCTTGATATGATAAGGCAGATATGAATCTCCTAAAACAAAAACGCTTTGCATTCAGAGGCCGAGGGGCATGTCGCATTCCACTTCATTTCTCGCGTACTCCTTGCTCATGCATATTGTACACAAATGATTACTTCAGCATTAGCAGTGCAAAGAGAAGGAGCTGGCTTTCCACAGTCGCATACATGCAGATACAGGTACTGTACAGTATTAGGAGCTATGACCATTAATGATTCCAGGATGTCGCTATCCAGACATGTCTGCCGCTCACTCCCCCTGCTACTGTATCTAAAAGTGCATACTCATCACAAATGTAGATCCAGATCTATTCTAGCTCACAGCTCTTCTCCCTGTCTGAGGTGACTGAGATGTACCCAGGATTGCTGCTGGCTATATCCCCCATTGACTTGCATAAATTTGGAGCCACGTCTGTGCCATTGTAGTATAATCCTAAATAATGTTCACAATCACCAGCTATGCCCTTCACCGGTAAAGCTCATTTAAGGGCAACTGAACACTGGATGGGCCTCTAGCAATGGCTGGGCAGGCCTCCAGTTGGCTGCATTTAGACAATGGCTTCAGCAGCCTCCAAGGGAGATAAAATATCATCCACAATAGGGAAAGCTGCATCTATCCAGTATAATCCACAAGATGTGAAATGAGCAAGAGTGCAACGGGAAGTACGTGTCTGAGAGTGTGGTAACTCGGCACCACTCAGTCAATGACGGAGAAAGTGTATTTGTTTCTTTTTATTGTATTTTGCTTGAAGGGACCTAGCCTTGAGGTGCAGTGGTTGGTACAATGGATTGTGACATTTACAATGTGTAGGACTTTGCCGTGTTCTCCGTTCTAAGTCAAAGAAAGCAACTGGAACTGGAACACAATGGCTCCTGCCAGATCACTGATCACTCCCCCTCTCATTTGCACTGACACGAGAGTCTTTGGTCTTTTTCTGCCATTTTACATCCCCTTCTATTCATTGTCGTTATGCTTATGTATTCTGTCACGGTCTGTCATTCTCTCCAAGGTCTGTCTTGGGCCTAGACAAGGAGCCTGATCTGGTTCACATGGAGGCTCACACACCAGATGGAAGTGAGTGTCACCTACACACATTCACATCAAAGAGGAGTAATGAACAGGCCTCTATAGGAATGAATTCCTCCCAGACTACAAAGATCCCCAGGGAAACATCACTGGCTCGTTCCATCAATAAACCCAATGCATGATTCTTGATTAACATAGCCTTTCTTGGCTTTTCTATTTCCCTCCCTGAATGTCAGCTCCATAACTGAAGGCACTACCACCAAGGTCTTCCATTGGTGACAGGTGAAATTGTTTATACTAGGATGTGATGTCAAAGTAGAGTCAAAATATAAGAGTGGCTTTGTTTCTCTCTGTAAACTGCAGTATGACTGACAGGTGAAGATGCTTGTTTATTGTTATTGTTGTTAGGTGCTACAAAGACAGGAAAATTACTTAGAGAAAAATGTCAAAACTGCATAGATGGGCTGAATACAACCTTGCACAGTTCAAGTAATGCACGTCTTTTGATCTGATTAAGAGAGAGAGTTCCCATACAACAGATGCTTCAATTTGCCACTTGTTTCACATTTTGCAAGAGCTTTATAATAAGGTACACTATAGGAATAACAATGTTATCATAAACCTGTCATGTTATGTGTATGTGTTCCTATGTGGCAGATGTGCAGTACGTCACATGCAGAGCACAGATGTGCACAGAAACCAACAGGAACTACCCTTTCCCTGGATACATTGACATTAGCTCTTTGGTGGTTCAAGATGACTACATATTCATACAGGTAGGACTCTGAACACTGAGTGCAACTTGGTACTTGATGAATTCAACCCTGTCTTCTAAACATGTAATTGCACCAACTCAACTGCAATAAATATGTCCTTTCACTGAGTGGAATTACAACGATAGCAACTCAGCCACGAAGTGATAGGCCACGTAAACTGACGGAGCGGGGTCAGTGGATGCTGAGATGCACAGTGCAAAGAGGTCGCCAACTTTCTGCAGAGTCAATCGCTACAGACCTCCAAACTTCATGTGGCCTTCAGATTAGCTTAAGAACAGTGCGCAGACAGCTTCATGGAATGGGTTTCCATGGCCGAGCAGCTGCATCCAAGCCATACATCACCAAGTGCAACGCGTCAGATGCAGTGGTGGAAAGCACATCGCCACTGGACTCTAG
>OMLM01021320.1:1370-13994 GCA_900302695.1 Helostoma temminkii | reverse complement strand
TTTTGTTTCACACCAAGTCTCTATTAGAGATCTTTGACCTTTTTTAAATTGATTTATGCTTTATTTATTTTTTATTAAATAACATCTTTGCTGCATTTTTCATGTGTAAAAGGAGTTCACAATAACCATTTTCTCACATTTTATTGCTACTACGGAAAATTTCTTAATAGAAGAAATCAAATGATCAGTTATGTTATAAAATAAATAAATAAATACTGGACTAGACTATGCATTAATGTTTTGTTCAACAGTATTTAAAATAGTCAAGCTACTTGGCTTTCACAATAAAAGTGTAAAGCTGTAACACCTGCCAGTGCTACTGTCTAAATATGTGATAACTTCAAGTGTGCTCCAGGAATGGGCAGGGGAGGCATTTCCTTGGAGGGCCGCACAGACTTCTATGTGCTAGCCAAAGTTTTCATACTTTGGTTCGGGACAAGTGTAACTTGATTTTGGCTACAGATGTTAATGACATGTGACTTAATTATGGTCCAACATGGTTGTTGTTATTGTTTTTATTTCTATTTATTGTTATTGCTCAGCTCTCATGTTTGTAGGATGACATAAGACTTAATCAATTGCACAGAAATTACCCATTAGGTGCTAGCCAGAGGTGCCCTGACTGCCATTAGGTACCAGGATGAGATCCTCAGACCCACTCTAAGACCATATGCTAATACAGTGGGCCCTGGGTTCCTTTTGATGCATGACAATGCGACGCTTTGCTACTGCTGGACTCTAGAGCAGTGGAGACGTGTTCTCAGGAGTGACGAATCGCACTTCTCCATCTGGCAATCTGATGGACTAGTCTGGGTTTGGCGGTTGCCAGGAGAACAGTACTTGTCTGACTGCATTGTGCCAAGTGTAATGTTTGGTGGAGGGGGGATTATGGTGTGGGGTGTTTTTCAGGAGCTGGGCTTGGCCCCTTAGTTCCAGTGAAAGGAACATACCAAGACATTGTGGACAATTCCATGCTCCCAACTTTGTGGGAACCCCTTCCTCTTCCAACATGACTGTGCACCAGTGATGACAGAGTCTGGTGTGGATGAACTTGACTGGCCTGCACAGAGTCCTGACCTCAACCCGATAGAACACCTTTGGGATGAATTAGAGCGGAGACTGAGAGCCAGGCCTTCTCGTCCAACATCAGTGTGTGACCTCACAAATGCGCTTGTAGAAGAATGGTCAAAAATTCCCATGAACACACTCCTAAACCTTGTGGACAGCCTTCCCAAAAGTGTTGAAGCTGTTATAGCTACAAAGGGTGGACCAATGTCACATTGAACCCTATGGATTAGGAATGGGATATCACTTAAGTTCATATGCGAGTCAGGGCAGGTGAGCGAATACTTTTGGCAATGTAGTGTATCTTGAAAATGGTGATGGTGATACCTATGTGTGCACAAACCTTTGACTGGTAGTGTGCATATATTGTTTGGTACACCAGTATAAAAGCAGATGGCTGCAGGCATTTGGGCCTATATTTAATGTCAATCAGGCCTAGATCTGTTTCAACCTTACCTAAGTGATTTAAATATATGATTAGGGTATGATAATTTGAAAATGAGGGTAGCATAATTCAGCATTACCATAATTATACTTATTATTAAACCAATTATTGTGGTACTTAGTAAAGTCATTTCAAGTTTCACTTTTTTAAAATCTATACCTTAATGAAAAATGTTTTGTCAGTAATTAATAATACACTGTACAAGATTGTATATATTGTATAGTGGGAGACAACTGCTTTTGAATTTAAGCATATTTATATTAATATTTAGAAAAAACTACACAGTGTAGCTGTGAAGTAAAACTCATTTAATGTAAATAATTACATTTAGAATGAATTATTAATAGACAGGAGTTATGCAGTTATATTGTGCAGAAAGTCTTCTCACAAATCTGACCAGTAGCAATTATTCTAGTGAGAGAAGTAATTAGACACTTAAATGAAAATTACGTCTCGAGCAAGGTTCGGGTCGTAATTAGAAGCGTGTGTAGAGCTTTTAGGCAGTTTGGGACCCAAAGAGGAAGCTGACACAACAGGATAGAGTTTTGATGTTTAATTTGAATTAGAGGAGGTTTGAAAGCCAGCAGGCAGAGAGTGACTGGAGCTGGTAGCAATGTAGCAACTGGATGCACTTTGGCCTGCAGGCTGGTAGGTTGCGCTCAACTGCACTGCGCACATGAACCAGGTGAGTGCTGGAAGTGAAGAGTGGAGAGTCTCCAAGATGGCAGCGCAGAAGGGTGAATTAGATAGCAGTGTTCTAAGATGGCGTCCTCCATGTGGTGATTCTTTCAGCAAGCAGTAGAGTCTACACCAAACACTCCCCAAACACAGAGAAATTTATGAACAGGCAACAGAACAAATCCCTGATCCAAACTCAGGTCCAAAACATAAACCACAAGTTCCAGAATATCAGTCTGGATAAAGAAGAGGTAAACAAATCCACAAACAGGGTTTACATTTACATTCAAAAGCCCACAGTACCAGAAATAGAGAATCGGAATCAATCTTACAGGTTCAAGGGAGAAGGCAGATACAGGTCAAACAGGCAGTTCCCAGAAAACAGCAGGAGGCCAGAGTGGGATTCAAAAGCTGACTGCAGAGCCTTCAGATGACAATTAGATTTGACAATCTGACAGAGGACAAGTGTCAACGTAGGAGAACAGGTGAAATCAACTTGTTCGACTGGACCAGAGCATGTAAAGAGAATGAGAATAAATATTGGAAAAACAGGAAGTCAGTTCAGGATATCAAAATAAAAGCAGGAAATCGTCAGTGCAGTGCAAATGGTTACATCAAGCAAAGCTATGTTTTGTGGTACTCTTCTGGTAATTTAAAAGCCAACCTGCTCCAAACAAGATGGATTGTAATGCCTTGACAGTCAGTGAATGGAGTGTGTTTTACCTGATTTAAATTTTTGCATTGAAGGTTTTGTATGTTATTCCTGCAATATAAGCACATTTCATTCTCCATTGTTGGGATGTAGGCCTGTTTCACAGCTGACATGTTGGCTTGTCATTGTAAGAAAAGCATGTTAGCAATAGTATTAACAATGACTTTTGTTTAATTCAAGTGAATTCATGTAAACTATTAGAGGTGTGAAAGTGAGACACACCCATGTCAAGATGTCCTCTGAGGAAGAAGACCTATTAGGCCAACATGTATTTATTTATTTATGTTGAGTCTCATTTATTATAATATCACAAAGAAAGATGGAAACAAAAGTACAGCTGCACAGAGAGATCATCTGGAAAAGGAATGGGGAAAAGTGAAACAAAAAAACAGTCTGTTTCTAATTACATCTCAAACTGGTGACCTAACTTTTCATTTTGGCAGTTTTCCCCATTCCAGCTCCTGCCCAGGACTGTGTCTAAGAGTCAAGACTAATCAAAGGCACTTGTATGGAGAGGACTGCTGGCCTCTGAAGGGACTGGGCCAGTTCAGGCCAGCCTGCTGCTCTTTCTCTCCCTTTATTTTCCCTCTCACTCTCTCTTCCTGCCCTGAGAGAAAGATTGGAAAATTCTTTCAAGCCACATTACTTCAGGTTTCTGTGGGATTTAAACATGCACACTGAGGTTTTGGTACAGTCCATGTTAGTGCCGCTGTTTCTGATTCTGCTCTCTACCGTGGATGACACTTTGTTACAATCGGTGAGGTGAGTTTCTACTCAGCTTTGTTTTTTCTTGTTTATTTTGGGATAGTCTGGAGAGCAAGAAAGAAGAGGGAGGTGCAGAGTTTTGCTGACAAAGACAACATTTGGAGAGTACATTGTGGAAAAGTTTAGATGTGCCTACAAGTGTAGTTTGCACTTTCGTGTTTTCATGCAGTTTCTTTATGCCATTTTATAGCAAAGCCCATAATGCTGGGAGGTCATATGATTAAAGTTTGCTTTGCTGTTTCAAGACAAGAGTAAGTGTTTGTATTAAAATGGTTTTATTCAGCAATAGTTTGTGGCTATGAACAAATTTTGTGAATTTCTTGTTAGATAAAAAAAAATTGGAATAATATAAAGTTTGTCACTGGCATTTAATGAACTGTTTAAACCTTTGTCTCTTTTAAAGTGGCATCAGTAGGACTGTAAATGTATCCATATGGTTTAACCTTATCTGCAAAGGGGATGTTTACTCTAAGCAGGTGCACCGTGGTTGTGTAGTGATTATACTGTGTATGTGCCACTGTATAGTGCATAGTATTGTTAGACAGCAGTGACAAACCCACACATTTTACCACAGAACAGGTAACAGCTGCTGGGAATTCCATAACGTAATGCTCAGACTGCCATAACACAGATGCTTTAGGGGTCTAAAACATACCAGGAACAACACAAGTTGATTTTTGCATATCAAAATTGCAGGTTACACGATGTCCTTGTGGCCCAGAGACATGATCATTAGGAAAAATAGTCAGTATCCATAGAAATATTTGTCTAGTATTTGTCTATATCTTTTTCTTAAGAAACATTCTTAAAATTAATAAAATGTTACTATATGTTACTGAACCTAGACATACTAAAACAAATAACTAATCAATTGTTAAATATTGGATGAGAGTGGATAAAAAACTAGCAATCTATTACAGTGGCAACTGCAACAAATAATGACACATTTTCAGCTTTCATGTTTTAAATTTGACATAATTAAAATACAGATCATGAATAAGCCCAATAAGAAGAGCCTCTCATGATGTCAAATTTATTTTCATTCCAATGGTGATAAAGTTAACAGAGTGCCCTTAAATTTTTGTACTAAATCCCATTTCTACTTTAACCCTGTAAATGAGTGGTATCAAAATCTGCTGTAAAAGACAATTATTTGAGTTAAGTACTGTTTGTATCCCTCAGAATGAGCAGACAGCTCATTTTAACCGATAGGGAGCACAGACTGCTACACTGCAAATGTCGGTGCCTCTAACAAAGCAGTTTTAATAGACAGCAAACTTGTATAACCTGCCCATGACACATAGAACACACATTCTGTATTTAATAGAAGTATAAGGAACACTTGATCCGCTGATTGTTTGAAATGTGCCTCATATTCACAAACTGGACAGCTGGCCAATATCAAGAGAGGGCAGGAATAGAAAAATGTCAGAAAGCATCCAAATGAAACAAATCTCACTGAGAGACCCTATGGAGTAAAAATGAAGCTCAGCACAGTTGCTGGACTGTGCTTTTACTTGATTTATTTGATTTATTAGCTTAATCCTTCACATTCTTTTGTGTGTGTGTGTGTGTATGTGTGTTGCCAGGGTGTTTCCTTGTTCTTGGTATATTAAACCCAAACAGGGTGGTTTTGTTCTGGGGAGTTACTTTCTTCCCACTAGTCTTCATTTGAGACTTTTTTCTTCCATGTTGCAAGTGAATAGGAACGGAAGTTTTGTGTGTGGTGTGTGCTACTGTATTCTTACATTGTGTGTGCTACTGTATTCTCAAATTTGTGTGTACATGAAAACAATGAATCAGCACAACTGGCACCTGGCAGCTAAACTGTACTGAACTAGAAATTATCACAGGGAAAAACAAACATTAATGGGATTCTGAATTCAGTGGATTTATACTATTAAAACTATGTTGCACCTGGAAAGTTGGAACTTTAAGATTTTTCTATATTTCTGCAAAATATGACCTAAAACAGATTTTCATCCAAATCTTAAAACTCAAAGAGAACCCAATTTATACAATGTGTATATATTACTGAGATGATCCAATATTAAGCATAAGCACAGCTTCAAAGATGGCCATTGTCATGGTCTAGTGATAAAATTCTGACAGTGTCGGAAATTTAGGATTATCATCTCTCAATGTAACTACTGCTACGACCTAACAAGTTGGAATACATGAAATGACATCCTGATCAGTGCAACACAATATTTTATTGTTTACAGCTACAGTGGAGAAGATGGATCACACACATTGAAGTTTTATTGTTTTCATTGACTTGTGTCATAGCCCACGATTAGTTGGTGTTACCATACATAAATACATAAATATTAATGTTGTACTCAAGTTTATCAAATCTCACACACAGTGTTACTTGCAGTAAACTTGCCATTACTGCTGTTTGTTTGGCAAAAGGAAACACTGCATTGCAACATAATAACCTAATCCATTTGTAAAATATGGAAGTAGTAGTGTCATCATTTGGACCTGCTTTGCTGCCTCTGGATCAGGATGGTTTGCCATCATTGATGGAGCTATGAATTCTATGAGCTGTGAATTAGCTGCAGGAGCACTTTCTCCCAGAAAATGTAAATATGAAGCAAGACAACAATACACACGACTTGTTCCACATCAAAAATGGCTGAAGTAGAAGAAATGTAATGTTATGAAATGGTCAAGTCAATTCAAGATGATTTTTAGTATGGATACCGTTCCACAATGAATAAGTGATATTTTTTACATTCACTTGATCTACGTCTAGGACATATTGTATAGTGCCAGTTATGTTTTGAGTCATACGCTGAAATAGAGAAAATTCTAATGGCTCATCAAATTCCAAGAGCTACTACTCTACCAAGTCAAATATGTCTCTTGATATATAAAGGACAGCACTGCTGCCACATCTGAGTAGAGATATTTTCACCACATCTGAGTGAAAATATTTGCGCAGCTGTGGTATTTCCTTTTCCAGACCCAGACACGCAGACACAGGTGGTATCACACTTGACCCCTGACTTAAGAAGTTTCCAAAGGTGCAAAACATTTGACCTTTGTTTCTTCTTCCCAGCCAGGTGGGTGGTGTGTGTAAGCTGTCCACAGAATCATCCTTGCGCCGCTGCCGTACTCCTGACGGCAAGATATGCAGTGGGAGGGGCAAATGTGACTGCGGCATTTGCATCTGTGAGGCCAAAGATCCGGGGACGTTTTTTGGACCTCGCTGCGAGTGCCACGACTGGGTGTGTCCTACACAGAATGGAAAAACTTGTAATGGTATGTTCTGTGATGTACATATTGCACTGACAGATCCCAGATGGTTTTGCATTTGGTAGCACATAGTCAAATATGGTTTATGCTCCTATTGATATTACACCAGTTTGTGCTATTTAATCATTACACTGTCTCATAAAAGTTTGACTGTTCGCATTTTTTAAGATATCCATCATGTGGCATCAAGGAAATGGTATATGTTCTTTCTGTTTCATCACCATTTAATAATAATACACTCTTACAGACACACCAGTAGTTCAGACAAGGCTCACAGCTGGACATACTTTAGTTGGATATGGTTGTTAGTGATGGGTCATTTAAGTGATGCAGCAGATCTCTTCACTGTGAGCTTTACAGCGGAATAAGTGGACTAACCAGCTGATGTAGCATCTGCTTCAACCAGGTGCTACGAAGAAAAAACTTCAGAAAGAGCTTTAGAAAGAGCTTTAAAGTTTAACTCTTGCTTAAGAGTATTTTAGTTTCACCTGTGCTTCTTTTTTGCCTAATTGCTAAACTGCCAATTGCCAAATCAGAGTGGTGCAGTCTTGTTGATCTAAAGCTCCTCAAGGGCTGGTAATGGACAGCTGGCTGGTTCACATGATTACCAAGGCACTAGCCGTTATTGTGAGGTGCATATTCAAACTTGGCCTGCTTCCTGAAATACAAAAACTCTGAAAAAAAGAGTGTGCAACAACATGAAACAGCGTCCCCTTCTGACATTAACTGTTCAAAATTCTCAAGGAGAGAATGAGGAACTTACTTGGTCAGTTGTATTTAACTTAACAAAGCTTATTAAGCAGACTGGGCCTAATCAGATAAAATAATTTATGTTACTATGGTACCAACAAAGTTAAAGATGAGTGAGTTTTGTTGAACTGTAGATTTTGACAGATTTTGACATTTTAATTTTGACAGCTGCAGTTTGTGATGCCATCACAGCTGCTAAGATCAATATTTTTGTATAAACTCTTAATCGGATATTTATATGAATTAGGCAAGGGACTGCTTGTATTGATTAACCCACAGAGAGTTCTCACATGCTTATTCTGCAGTCTGCCTCAGCTCAGTGGAGGTTTATAATGTATTTTATTTCTGTTTAGATGTTATGGTCCATACCGGTTTAGGTTCATCTAAAAACTCAGAGTTCAGTCTTAAATGTGTAATGTAACAAGAAATACATCTTCAAATGGCTGCTACTATGAGTCTATGAGTAATATAATAGCTAACGTCCACATTATCTGGCCTGTATTTATGTTGAAAATTACCACGATATACTATGATTCTGATGATGAATATTTAGTCTACCTTCATATTTATAAATAGGCAAAGCAAACCCAACATAAACCTCTCAGTAATAAAGTACAATTTAATAACGCTACAAAACCTTTAAAATTGCCAACATTTAAAATCTACCTATACCTGTTTACCTGTTTTCTAGCAAATTACAGTAAAAACACACTTGTTGAGTTGCAGCCTGTCACCATGACTCAGCAGACATTTACTAAATGACTTAAACTGAAAGCTGTGATAGAGGCTGAGCCTATATGTTGACATAAAGGAAAAGAATGCTCAACGTTGTGTCTGGTGCCCTCTGTGGTTGCTGAGCTATGAGTGCCAAGGTTTAATGGAGATACAGTATGTGTACATTAAAGACAGACCTAATGGAGATACGTGTCTGTGTGTATATTTGTATATTTGTGTGTATGTGAGAGGTGGAGTGATTCATTTGGGCAGACAAGTTGGCTGCTGTGAGGCACTCATTAAGGTTCAGCAGGTTGGAGCGAGAAGGCCCTGCTTCATGATAATGGGGTTTCACAGACTGCAAATGGAACCTTGATGCATCTGAAGAGGAATGGGTTTTGACACCCAGACTAACACACGGGATTAGGTTCTTTCTCACATTTACAAATATACACAACCAGCCACATGCTCATACAGTCATACACCAATGTGTATACAGGGCTCAGCAATTACACTCAGAGCATATTGAGAAGAGTACAACCCTTTTGCATTTCTCAATGACTTTTCAAAATGCACAGCATGCTGTGTCAGAGCCTCAGCCAATTTCTCTCCCTGCTGCTCCCTTATCTTTGCCTCTCACAACTGCCCACCGATAAGATTCAATGGATTTTTCACTTTAGGGATAAACTTTTTTTTTCTGTCCAGAACATTAGTTTTCCTGGCATTCAAATGTTGTTGTTTTTTTTACATTAGATAACAGACAAACTGGGGCTATTTCAGATCTTCTCATTTAGAGCATTCGATGCAATGGACACTGTAGAAATGGCTTATGAGAAAGCAAAAACTTAAAAATACAGAGTTTGCAGCAGAGGCAGAGGGGAGTGGTCTAAATACTAAAACAGACGGTGTGAATGCAAAGCTATGTTTTGAACTCAAAACAGAATAGGATAGTAACAGCAGTTGTACTTTGGCTAGTATGATTGTGGACCAATTAATGTATGGACACAGACCTTGCTAGTGAAACTATACACAATTTGTGGAATGTTCCATAATAGGACCGAAAATTTCATCAATGTCATGACAATGTAATGGAAAATATTGATAATGCCTTTGAAAGGTGGAAGTGGCATTTCAAGTGAGTGTTTATTTTTTAGGATTTGCACAAAGCACGCATGTTGTCACTCTGAGATGATGACCTAGACTAACATCTGTTCACCAACTACGCAAAACTAAAAAAATTTTTTTAAACCTTTCTATTTTGTTTCCTTTACAGTTTATTGACTATCTGTGAATTTCTGAAGGATAATATTTAGTCCTGTTTTTGAAGAATATTAAAATGGACTTTTCTTGCATTTATGGATACATAGATAAAGGTCAGCTTCACACTGCTTTTTCACAGCTTTTTTCTCTCACTGATGAGTCATGTGAGGTCTCTCTCTGTCTCCTCGCTGTTGCTTTCTGTCTTTTTCATTGCATGTGCTGAAGTGAGAAAAAAAAATGCAAAAGTATTTTCCTCTGGTATGTTTTCAGACAGGCTGTGATTTACTGTTTTCAATTGTTAGAAACACAGAGGGTGGCAAAGTGCTGTAGACTCATATTGTGTGATTATAAATAATAAAAAGTAAAACACGGTATAATTAATTTGTTGGTAATTACTCTTACAATATTAAGTAGCATTAGATGATTTTCTCAAATCGGAACCCCTTAGTGAACAATCATCCTTGAGTTCAGTCTTTAGTGGAACATAATAAACCATTTATTTGAATGTGACTCTATCAAAGACACTGACTGTAACAGCACACACAATGTTTGGTCGAACACAAGTCAGTAATTCTCCGAGCATCTCTGGAAACAGCTACCATCCCCCCTGCCACTGTTGTGGGTTAAGGCAGAAGCCAAGTGTACAATCTGGAGCAATCTGTAACTTTATGGGTCTGGCATACTTTATCATATGTGTATCCTTCTCACCTTATCTCAAAGGAGCAGTTGAAATGGGGGATGTGCAAGCTTGAGAGTGAAAACTCTTTCCCTCCTGAACGATGATTATTTTGAGGGTTCTTTGAGACCACATGTTATGCTTTCCTGGTTTTTCTGGTTTTCGGAGTCTCTGTTCTTTACCTGGCTCAGCCCCTAGCCTCTGTGCACCCTGCCGGAGCCAGAAAGGAGCCAGCCCAAAGTGATTTTATGTTAGCAGCACATAAGGAGCCAGTTTGGTTGGTGCTGTTTCAAATCAAACTCCTCCAGATGCCCTTTCCATATTACATAAGCTTATGATGTTGCTTCCAATAAGCACACAGTACAGACAGATGATATAAACTAATCACTGGAGAACATCTTACCATGGCAGTCTGTGCAAACAGAATAAGAGGTTCAATACATAATTTGTTGTTACTAAAAGACAAAAGGTAGTTGGGATAGGGACACACGGTGGAATGCTGCCACAGAGCCATTACAGCTTATTAAATTGTTCATTTTTCCCTAATACATATTTTGATGGGCTCTCACTCTGATATTCTGAGCATTCCTAGGCAGTGTGCCTGTCTGGTGAGTCACCTAATGATACCAGAGTGGGATGCAGGGAGAAAATGCCACTCAAGTCTTTTTAAGTCTAGTAGCAAAATACAGTTTGACTGGGGCCCTGTATGACTCCCACGACATTTGAACAGGGGTTTTCTACATTGCTGTGATCCTTAATGCTTTGGAGTACAGCCTCCAATGCACAGCAGGATTTTTGCCAAATGGCATTGTCATTTTATGTATGCTGTGCTTTTACAGTGCATACAGGTACATACTGTATATTGGATGGAGTAAAGGCACAACAATTTAGGAATTTCAAAGAGTAATGTTGAACACTGGTCACAAAAGATCATCTATGTTTCAGGTCAAATACAAGGCAGCTGAGACTGCTGAGCTGTGGTGACAGACTCTAATGAACTGTAGTCAAAAGTATTAACCTGCCAAAAGTGAGTTTAAAAATGTTTCAAAGTCATAATAAAGCAGCAAAGTCGACAACTGGATACCTCAGTAGGAAATTGCAAAAACTAGGATGAAACCAGGAGTTCGTTATTCTCAGGACAGCGCGTAGAATGATTTATTGCATGAGACAGGTGACTCCTAGATCTTTTCCACAGAACACAAGATGATGCGCTGTCATTTCACGCTCTACAAACCACAGTGAGAGAAAAGCAAGGAGCAATAATTACTCACTGAAATGAGTATCATATCTTAGAGAAAATTATCTAAACAAAGTGTAAAAATGTCATATGAAAAGGAAACATCAAGTGCAAGTAATACACGAGCACAGAGAGTCTCAGGGAGTTTTTCAAGTTGCAATATGTAATGTTAGTTTTGCATTCAATTTGGCTCATTGGAACTGTATTACAATCTGAGAATAGCCCAGAGATTGCTTGAAATTTAAGTGATAAGGGTTTACAAAGACATATTATAGCCTGCGACTAGATTCTTTTAATCATTATGTTCTGTACAAAACCTCTCATTGTTTATCAGCTGTTTATCATTAAGCAGGAACAAGTTGAATTCAAACATAAAATTAACTTGCTGAATGCGTCACCGCCCTGCCCTCATTAGCAGTTAATCATAGTAATGCTGGATCACCTGTTATCACTGCCTTTATGCTGGCATGTATGCACTATTTTTCTCTGACCCTTATTGGATGCATTTGGCCACTGATCTGGGCGGGATTGGCTGGGTAGGCAGGACACTGACACCCCCAAGGCACAGAGAATTACTGCTCAGGAAGCACCAGGAAAGATAAACTGTTGACAGGCAGCCACCTTCCCACACACATAAACTTTTGCCTAACAGACAAAGAGGGGCTGTTTTATATGTCAGAGTGATTGTCAAGCTTAGATTAATGGAGCTAGTGAGTGGCAGTGACTTTATAATATTCAGCTGAATCAAGTTGGAAAACTTTAATCTAATTATATTTTGCAGCTATTGTGTGATACTTCCCATTGTCAGTACTGGATTAAAAAAAAAGAAATGTCCAGGCTTACAATCTTTTAGATCATCGTGATCACCATATGGGCTGTATTTGTATGGAAAAGTCAAATTATAACCACAGGGCAAAAACCTAAAATAAATAGACTGACTGTGGTCTGAATTCATGACATTGTTGAATTAATAAAAAAAAGAAATTAATACAATTAATGAAAATCAACTTTGAGTTTCATTTATATAATAATATAATATATATAATATAATTTGTAAT
>OMLM01021318.1:187771-204670 GCA_900302695.1 Helostoma temminkii | reverse complement strand
CTATAAATTATATGTTCGTACAATACTTACATGTACGATAAACAATCAGATGTATATAAAATGATAT
Source organism: Helostoma temminkii (assembly GCA_900302695.1). Classification (NCBI taxonomy): domain Eukaryota; kingdom Metazoa; phylum Chordata; class Actinopteri; order Anabantiformes; family Helostomatidae; genus Helostoma; species Helostoma temminkii. Next base: position 204,603 of record OMLM01021318.1, on the reverse strand, counting down.
ATGCGATTATGTTTAGTCCTCTGTGGTTAAGAATATTTAAAAAATAACCACACACAGTAAAGTAAATGTATAGACAGTGATGTAGGTGGTGCATATAGAAAATATCCACCGTACTTGGAAGTTTTCACCTATTACTTTGTTACATCAGTGGCTCAGTGATCATTTAATTTGGCTAATGAACAGAAAAAGATTCTTTCATGCTGTTAACCTGCTACCGAGGCTGAACTCAAAAATGGTTGTTTATTTACAATCCTCCAGGCAGCCTAAGAGCATTGTCACACACATTTGGTCCAGATCTATGGAACTTTGGTCCAAATCAAAATAGCAGGTGTGAAAGTGTGAAACATTTTTTGAATGGTTTGGACCTACTGACCAATTCGAGCAAGCTGATCCAGGCTATTGTCACCACCTTAATAGAATACTTGAAGAAGAAAAGTAACCAGGAAAGAATTAATGATGAGCTGCAGGAGAACAAAGATATTTAATTTCAATTTGATTAAGAAAGCAATAAAAGCCATCTGGGGAAATATCAAATGTAATTAAACATGGATCTTGGTTCAGATTTTTGTGTGTGAAAAAGCTGTTAGATCTGCTTTGACATGAAAGAGTCTTCATCTATTCAAAAACAGAATTAAATCTACCATGATTCAATGTTAGAAAAAGAAAGAAAGTTATAAAATATAATTGTATAAAGAAGAGGAATAAATTTAATAGCATATACAGAACGAACAAAGATAAAACTACATCGCACATAAACACTATGTATGCTGTGTTTAATCTGAGTTATCAAAACACTATACTTCACAGTAGAAACATCATACTGCTGTTGCAAAAAGTACATGTTATTGATCTAAGCTGGCCAAAGTATACATGGTTTCAGATTACATTTCAGTTTATTAATTACTTTTCTGTCCCAACCACAAGAAAAAATGTAGAGTGTCAACTGAGGTGGAAGGTGGGCATGTAGCACACTTTCTAGTGGCTGTAAAGACACCAGATATGTTTGAGTAATGGTGATAAATGAAATCATTATGCGAATAAAACTAAAAATGGGAAAACATAATTCTTTGTGGCTAGTTCTCGTATGAAAACACATGGAAACATGTTAGCATCAGTTGTGCATCTACTTTTTCATTAACTTCTAATATTCTTGTCAGGCTTGGTTTAAGTCTTGTTTTTGCAGAAACAATAATGAAGATTGTTTGTTGTGAAGAATGTGCTGGAACAAAAACTATGGTACAAACAGATGTTTTTAAATAAAACTGCACAGACAGGAAATTAAACATAATTTCAGTACTGACAGGATGGTGTTAGCAAACGATCACAGTATTGACAACTATCAAATATCTGAAAGCCGAAAGCATAAAACTCATTTGAACTTCTAACACAGGTGGGCCCTTTTACTACTTACTTGTATTGTTGTAATACTTGCAGAATGTGACTTGGCATTGTCTTGCTGAAATAAACAATTCAATCCCTGAAAAGATTTTGTCTGGATGGCGGCGTGTCTATCAACATGTCTATCAAGATGTCTATCATTCAGCATTACAGGCTTTACAACTTTGCAAGTTACCCATGCTATATGAGCTAATGCTCCATCACACCATCACAGAGGTGGACTTGGTCTTGAACTGGATGGTCCCTGTTCTGTTTTAATTTTAATGGAGTTTTTACACTTGTGGGAGCAACAAACCATGTTAACTGAGCCCATGCAGTGATTTTCGCTATAGCATCATCTGTTTTAAGGCCATTCAATATTGGTTTCCTGCCTCTTCTCTTGTTTACAGACATTTTCTGGATTCTCTGAATGTTTTAAAGCCATTCAGTACTGGTTTCCTGCCTCTTCTCTTGTTTATAGACATTTCTCTGGATTCTCTGAATGTTTTAATTATGTTATGATGAAATATTGAAATTCTTTTTTAGTTTCTCCTTAAATTGCTGTGGTGAACCTCGCCCCATTCGTACTTCAGGGGTTCTCTTTTAATACCCACTGATACTGACCTGTTCCCAATTCACCTTAGTTGGGAGATGTTCCACCAAGTGTTTTGCAAATGTTGTATACACAGTGTTTCATTGCGACAGCAAATGTTGTCATGGACAAACGTTGAATGATGCCCTGACGTGACGGGTGTTTAACCAAACTACTTTAGTTTTCAGGTTCATAAAATGCAGAACATTGTGGGCCTCTATCAAAATCAGCCAGTGCTGTTGTTTTTGGGTAGAGAGACAGTTTTTATTACAAGAGTGACAAATGAGTGGAAGTTTAACTGCTGAAATTTAAAAGGAAGAAAATGTGAAGAAAATAAAAATGTTCATTAAAATGCTTATTTTATTTTTAACAAGTCAGTGTTTTTAGTCTTAGTAATAAATGGAAATAATTATGTCTGTCAAACTTAATGACAGATGAAAAAATGAGTTGCATGTACAACTGAACAACACAAAATGTCACATCTGGATTGTGTGTCCCAGAAGTCACGAAAGTCTGCCATCTAATCCTGCCTCCTGCTGGGCTGGCTCCACGCCATCCACTCCTCTGCTACTGTTAAGAGATCTCCACTGCTGTTTCCTGCATACTGCCACTTTTAATAACTAAATAATAAATAATAACTAAATTAAAATTGTAATTATGGAAATGTTTGGGAATGTTTTTACACAGTCCAAAAACTAAAAGCATCACAAGTTGTTTAAATGTATACATGATTAAATGAGGAGCCCAAGCCTAATTTATACTGTACAGCAGTATAAATACTGGGTCTCACCTTGACATGCATACATGTCATGTTATAGTAAGTATGGTTCAGTTGTCTCACTGATGTCCTTCAAACTTTATGGCGAAATCAACAGTTTTGAGTCTCATATGATCATTGGATCGAAATTAGTTTGACTAACAAAAAAGGAATACACATGCTTGACATGCCTGAGACTAATTTCTGCTGCTGTATATTCAGTCAAGAATGTTATCTTAAAATTCATTTTATGCATTTTTCATTCATGTGTAGGGAAGTGACTGTCAGTACTGTAAAATTTGAGCTTGGACATAGTTGGTGCCAACAAGTTATTATTGCCAACAGTAATGTTTTTCATCTATATTTCACCCATAGGCCATATCATACGCAGTGGTGGAATTAATTTCCACTGCTACCGGGATGATACACAGCTGTACGTCCCTGTGTGGGCTGATAAGCCTTCTTAGATTACTGAACTGGCTGCTTTGAAAAGGTGGATGTAACATAGTGTTTTACTCCTAAATTTGGATAAAATGGAAATGCTTGTTATCAGCCTGCCCCAACACCGTCACCTGTTTGATCAGTTAACCATAACTTGTGTCAATTGTGTGATTTCTCAGAGCTCGACCGCCACAAACATAGGAGTTATGTTACAACAGAGTCATCTCAAGGCACTTCACATATGAAGTATGTGAATTTAGAGAGAACCCCAACAAACTTAGACTTGTGCTTGGGCGAAAAAAAAAAGAAAAGGTTAATGGAATGAAAACTGAGAAATGTTCAGGGTGAATAACATGAACTTGTTGGCAGGACTGCAGGAGCTACTCTGTAGATAGTGTGTATATCAACTGATTGAGACTGGAACCCAACCCACCACCAGGGACTGATAACATGTAAAGCCCTGCTAATTAAACTAGTGTGTGATTTAAAGACCTCTACTCTGGGAGACTGCCTGATGTCAGAGGGGAGATTATTCCATAGCAAGGGTGCAGTAGGAAAAGGCCCTGCCACCAGCCCACTTTTTGATCCTGGGGACAGACAAGAAGATCAGACAGATATGAAGGAGCATGTCTGTGTAAAATTTTATAAGTCATCAAGAGCACCTTGAATCGAACTCTGACAGAGGCAATGGAGGGAAGCTAGAACTGGTGTAATGTAATGTCATTTTCTGGATTTGTTTAGAATTCTAGCTGCAGATTTCCATTTGAAAACATTTAGTACTGGCTTGTGGCAAGCCTGAGAACAGAACATTACAACAATCCAGTCTAGATGACACAAAGCGTGAATCAAAATCTCTGCGTCTGCTACAAACAGAAAGAAAGCAATCAAACTGGTGACGGTGTTGGGGCGGGCCTTGCTCACATCAGACAGCGTCTTTAAGTCTTTAAAGCTAAACTTCAGACATTTCTTTGCCCTAACTTTCAATTATTGTTAGGGTTCTACAAATATCTACAAATAAATACAAATATCCCATACATTTATTAATTTTTGGTGATTTTTTGCAATAACCCAGTGACCCAATCAAATAATGTTTTTGTTTTGTTTTGTTTTATATGCATGAGCCTGTGACATTCAGTCATGTCCATAATATAATTTATGTGCGCCAAAAGCTCCAGCTGCACTTGTCTCCGATCTGTTTTTCATCCTGAAACTGACACGTGTGTGTCCATGTGACTGCAGTCTGAACTGTGTGTACCTTATGCAGGGAAGGTGCACTGGGAGTCCTGGTGCAGATGTGACAACATTTCACATCAGAATTACTATTTCCATCTGGATAAGGAATTCCTAAGTCTATCCTGGAGGTCCAGTAGAAGCAGTGAGGAAATGTTACTTTTGGAACAAATCAAAAATAGATTCACAAACTAATCTGTGCTTATAGTCCTGGATATTGTCAGTTGTGGTTTCTAGTATATGTCACAGCTGGAATTACTAAAGCCTACAGCTCAATGCTCAGAATCCAACTGATTTCATGTACAGAAACACATTTTAGAAAATTAAACACCTTAATTAATTAAAATACACAGGGACACAACATTTTTAAATGTTCCCTTTATACTAAATGTATACCCTACAGAACTGAAGTCAGTGGATGTATAGACTTTATATACTGCTTATAGACAGAGAGGTGCACAGGTGAAATCAATCACATCACAGATTCAGGTAATGATGGTGAAGCTGACAGCTACAGGAGTAGGTGAAAACAGGAAGTACTGGAAAAATAAAAGTTGGTTACCGGAAGTCAAACTGGAGATCATGACATTCACATGGCATTTCCCTTTCTACACTGTTGGATGATGAGAAATATAGAAGAGATGAATAGAAGTCAGACAGGTTCTGTGACATCACTGCTGGCTGCTTCATAGTATTGCATGTCATATGAGGGAAAGTGGTATAGCAGAGGGACTGAGATAATGCTTCAATATGTCCAGAAAATGTAAATGGCAGACTGATTTCAGACTTATACAATTTTCATCATTTCAGTTGATTGCTTTTTGATGGATCCTTCACCAGTAAATGATAATTACGTTTGTGTATTTTATTTGGCACTGGAAGCATACAATCTGTGGTAATTAGGTTCCATAATCTTCCTAAATTATCCCTAATGTTACTGCAAATTAATGAAAAAGGGAAGGGGACGCACACACACACACGCGCACAAACACACACACACACACACACACACACAGAGCGAGAGAGAGAGAGAGAGAGAGAGAGAGAGAGAGAGAGCAGAAATTGATGTTAATTGATGCTGAATCCCCACTTACTTATTTTTCTAGTTTCTAGATTCCTAAGTCCAATTTCCTGAGCATGTTTAGTTTGATTTCCATTTTAAGCTTGGATCAAAATCTTGTGAATTCTGTGAAACATCATTTAGGACGGCTTTATCAGAATTACTTATACCTGGTTTAACCTAGTCCCAACTGTCACCTTCGCTTGGCCACAGTGGAACCTGGCTTTATGTAGATGTCATGGATCTCTTTATTGTGCTTTTGTGAAATACAGTACACCTCAGGACCGAGTGAAAAGGAGAGTGCTTGTCTCCTCTCATGAACTTGTTTTGGTCGTTGCATCCCACATGTCAGGGCTCATCCTGTTTCATTAGAGGTAAAACAGAACAGAAAATTACTGTATCAACAGTGTTTAAAGGAAAAAATGAATGCACATATGATATAAAAAAACAAAGTCAGCTTTGGTTTTGTGTCCGTTGGGGTGTGGTTATGCCCCCTGTCTAGGGAAAACCAGCTGCGTTAAAACCTCAAAATAAAATACAGGATTTCTAACGTAAACTCTTAAAATAAAGCTGCATACATTTTTCACTTCTATTATAACTGCCAGGTGCTCAGTATATACAGTGGAATATTTACATGGGTTTGTGTAAGTAGAACAAAGTTCACCAAATCTGAAGCTGCTGGTCAAACACCGTTTGTCTTTCCTCAATCAGTTCTCTAAACTACTTAAAGTCTCAAACAGACAGCTGCTTTGATTGGAGGAAGGCCTGGCTGCTGTCAGCTGGGATTCAAATAGACTGCAGCCAATAGCTTGTCCAATCAGGTGCGCAGCAATCAATTCAAACAGCCCAATCGAAGGCCACCACCTGTTGCTTATTAACTATACATATTCACATTTTTTTCCCGCCCAACCCATTTATGAGCTGCATGTGGTGCAGCTATGGTACACATAACTGTACCACATGCTGCTCGCTGTGTGATAAAGCATCTAGCTGGGACAAATGATCCCTCTCTCACATCCCAGAAACAAATGTTCACCCAACTCTTAAACCATCCATCAACCTCACATGCTTTACTGTTAACATTCATCTCAATCTCGTTATGATGAATCGTTGTGGTCTGTACTGTAACAGATGGTCTGGTATCACATGTACAGTATATGGTGCTATCACACATGTTCTCAGTTGTGATTTAAAGACATCTGCTGGTCTCCTGCTGTGCTCTGTAACTACTCCATGGGGGTAACATGTACAGTTCAGATCAGTCACTGTGGGAGAGGAGAGGCTACGGCATCTTCACCACTTCATCAAGTGAGTTTGGCTGTGTGATGTTCGACCAGAGAAATAAACTGCTGCATGCACTGTGCAGAGAATGTCCCAGTGTCACTCATACATATTCATACATATTCTTTACTCAAGATTTAGTTAGTCATCTGGGATTGTGTCAATGCTGTTTAAATATTGTTTAATTTGATACTGTTGACAACATGAATGAAAGTTTAGTCCAGATGTTTTCCACATGTGCCTCATAAATTATATTTCTGCTCTAATTCAACAGGTCGTAAGTTTAATTCATGTACATATTCGAGGAGAAATAAAGATTTTAGTTAGTAGCAATAAAATGGTAAATGTTCCTGTAAACTGTATTGGCAGGTGATTAGTCCATAATACATTATTTATTGATTACAGTGTGTATTATGTTACTAATGCTGTGCTGGAATAAAAGTACAGCATTTAGTAAAAAGTAAAAAAAGGAACATGAAATGGAAGTACTTCAAAATTACTCAAGTACAATATTTAGATGAAATACACTGCAACATCCACGTTTGTGGTAAGTAACAACTAAACATATGTAGTTACCTACCACCACTGGACACCACGTAGGATTCCACTGCATGACTCAGACAGGTCACAGTTCACAAACAGCAGGCAAGAGTCCAGCAAAGATTTAGCCACATAACAGGACAGAAGGGTCCAACTGCAGACCTTCTGCGAGCCAATCAGAGGAGACCAGGGTCTAGTACTGGCTGTGGGTGGCAGGAAGGCAGAGTTGGATGGTACAATGCATTTCGTCCTAGCAGCATGCATGTTCTACATATAAATCGCTGTTTATGCTATAAGCAAAGCTGTCGACCCTCGACCCAGGGATCAGCAGTTTGAGACCCAGCTTCTACCATGTGCTGAAGTGACCCTGGACAAGACTCTGAACCCCCACTATGTCCACAAATCCCAGTCACTGAGGTTAACAATCCAGTGTTCTCTGAGTGCCAGTCCCAAGCTCTGCAATGTGGCAAGTTGCGTCAGGAAGAGCATATGGTGTAAAACCTGTGCCCAATCGCTGTGTGGACCATGTTCCATTGTACCAGCACAGACTTTCTACATTATAACTTAAGTGAAAACTGTATTTACCATTTTCACCTCAAGGATGCTCTTTTTATTAGGATTTCTAAATCATTTCCATTCCAGTAATAGTTTGCTCACCTTTGTCGTTGTCACTGCGCCACATCAACAGCAAAGCAAACACTTCAGTTATGACCTTTCTCCATTCTGACTTTAGCAGTGTAACAGATTTAATCATGTCAAAAACATCTGGGATTATTTTGTGTTCTGCTTCTGAACCTGTAACATGATCCTTCAGTGTGAAATCAGTGTTCACCTGAGAACCTGCAGCTCTCCTCTTTGTGTTGATGGGGCTTCTGCTGACGAGATTTTCATAATAAAGTTCTGAATTATCAATAATCAAATTATCTTGGCAAACACCGGTTAATTTACCACATCTTCATGAAAAACATAACTCTGCTCCTGATACACTAAGCGAGGCTGCATGGTATTAAATAGTAAATATTTCTCCCACTAATTCTAAAAGAGAATTGTTTGAACTGGTTATATTCTTTTTAGATGAGCTTATGTTTCTTACACTGTGCTTCTTTATTAAAATGTGGTCTGAGGCCCGACCTGTTCTCACCGCTGACTCTACTAAATGCTTCACATTCATCACGATTCATTGAAAGCTCTGCAACATTAGCGGTGCTTCTACCCTCTCTGCAGTTCTCAGCAAGTGGACAGAACTTGACTTTACGCTAGCAGTCTCACCTGGCTGAATGGTTCTCAATACAACATGTTGGAGCGATCACCCTCAGTTATTGTTTGATTTATTTGTGTAATGAGAGCAATGTTTCGTGTATACTAAGGGAAGTGATTAGGGAATAGTAGACAGGTGAGTAGATGGGTGGAGCAGAGACAGGTGGTGGGACAGGAGATGAGGATCCTGCAAAGAGAGATGAGATAGAGCAATAATAAGAGAAATAGAATGTAGGACTTCATATTGAACATCATCTGAAAGTGATTTTTGAATCCACATTCCAGTACCACATCAACAAACTCAATTGTCACAGCTGGGAATTTAAGATCAGTGTCCATCCTGAGGGATCTAAGGTGTCCTCACTGATCTGAAACCTATACTGACATCAGAAGCTTGTCTGAGAAGGAGCAAAATGTGAACACAGAGGCTCCACTCGGTCCACATGCACTGTCCAATTCTAACAACGCTAATATTACATGACAATACAAGAAACATTGTGACATCTAAAACAAAACCTTTAGACAACAGAGAAGAAGAACAGAAACAAGCATAAGCTGATTGTGACCACGTTGTTATGAGATCAAGTGTCCCCAGCACATTGCTCAAGTAACCACATCTGTAGTTGTAGCGACCTTTTGCCACAAGGTGGAAAGTTTATTATTAATTCTGCCAGTCTCTGCAGGGGTTAGATGAATTCCTTCCAACACGTGTCATTCATGTTTATGTGTCGTCTAAGCAGCACCCGTAGATCACAAGTGATGAGGAAGCAGCTGTTTGTGCTGGTTTTGACCAGGTTTGAATTAGGACAAGCTGCTGTTTACTCTGGGATCATATATGTTATATAGAAATACTGTAGGTTTCTGCAGTGGTCAACTACTTTTCTACAGCAAAATACTCGAAATACTTGACACTCACAGTATAAGGCTCATGTGTTGCTATGAAGATGTTAAGAGGCATGCATCCATTTGGATAATTGTTGCCAAATTGTTCCAAAATTGAACCAGATTGAGATAGTAAACCTTTTAGTAGATCTTTATCTATCTTGCCTTTTCGTCATAACGTGTACAATCTTGTACCATTTAATCACAGAACCCAATTTTTTTGAACACAGCTGCTCATCATTCCACCAGTGGAGCTTCCTTCCGAGCCTCAGGCGAACACAAACTTCCACTCATGTAACAATGAGAAAGTTTATCACACCACAGTATTGTGATTTTGAGTTTGAGCCTGGTGTTGCTCATGTCAGACATGATGTTTACAGAGAAGATGAGAAAGTGGGCTCTTAATCCATCTGTGTACAAGATCATAAAAGAATCATGTCTGACAGTCTGCTAGTTTTCATTTTGTCAACAAGTTTTGACCAAAAAAAAAAGAATGCCAGTTTTCATGAGGAAGATGACGCTGAAGCTAAGGAAAAGATATTTTCATCAATGTTTCATCAATAAATAAAAACTAAATAATGAAGAACCAAAGTGTAAGAAACATTTCTGTAATGGGGCTCGTTACTTTTGTAGTTCCATTTCTTCAGTTCTTGGGCCTCTATACTAATTTATAAGCCTCCAGTAAGCTTACAAGATCATTCAAGAAGCATTACTATATAAATGATATCCACCTGTATGATGATGTTTGTGTCACAAACTAACTAACTGAAGGATGACTTCCACATGGAGAATAAGGCTTTAAAGATTTTTTAAACTTGTCATAAATATAAAAACTTTTTAACACCCCTTTTACAGAAACAGTCCAGCAGTAGTTATAGTATTTAAATCAGTGAAATTAAAAACCAAATCTAAATATCCCCTAATACTTGTAAACTCTAGTGGATAATAATCAGAGCTTGATTAAAATTTTAAAATAATATACTGACACATTTCACAGTGTCATATGCTCCATGTAATATTTTTCTCAATAAAACAGGGTCCACACAGTCCAGGCACCCACAGGTTTGCACTCTCCCCAGTCCAGAGAAACTACACCAAAGTGAGTCAAAAGAGTCTAAATTTCAGATTTCAAATTCCTTTATCCTTATTCCTCTCCAAAAGCCAAATCCTCAATTTCATATCTTGATCCACATCTAATTTCAATATCAAATCCAGACCAAAACATCTGGGAACGGAATCACAAAGCTTTCTAAACCCAAGAGATGTTCCAAGTGAAATCTCCCTAAGAATTAGGGATGACAACCTTTTATATGAACCTTTTAAAATTCCTTAGGAAGCATCTGACCGTATCTATCCATCCATTATCCTAACCGCTGCAGGAGAGCTGTCACTGAGTAAGAATGCTACCTATTACACTCACATTCACACCTATGAGCGATTTAGTGTCACCAGTTAACCTAACTTCATGTCTTTGGAGTGTGGGAGGAAACTGGAGCACCACCATGCCGCCCACGGACAGTAGCAATGTTGAAATTGTTATGTCAACCGATTCCTCTACTCTCTTACTATACCAGCTCACTGAGATAAGCTTTTGTTTCTTTCCTGCTCTTAGAGGTTTTCTAAATCACTCCTAGGATAAGACTCCTTGCTGCAATTTTTAGGCCAAGTTCTGCTCCAAGAATTCAAAATGAAAAAAAAAAAAAATCAACTTACTATGGCCGGTAGGGAGTGGGTTAAAGCTGGAAGTCACAATCAGGTAAGTCACCAAAAAACAGTCAGAACAGGATACAGACTGGAAGGTTTCTGCTGAAGTTTCAACAAAGGCAGAAAGGAGGAAGTCCAGTTGTATAGGCTGGAGGATAGCTGCTTTAGATGGGGGGTGATTAGCTGAAACCAAAGCAGAAGGGGAAACCAAGATGAAGGTGTGACAAGGTAGTAACCTACCTGGAATCTAGAGGTCATGACTGAGCTGTGATTTAAGGTACACTTTACATATTTAATATATATTATGTTTTATCACTATTCCAGTGCATTTTCTCTGACCAAAATAGAACACTACTGATAAGTAGTTTTAGAGATGCTTTACATTTAGATCTTAGAGGATTGTGGTTTTGCAGACGCCCTTTCTAAACAACATCTTCTTTATTACATTAAGGTACATTAAGGTAGGTCAGTCCTGCAGTAAATCCTCTATTGGACCACAGGGGACGGTAAAGGCTTTTGTATAAGAGGTAAGCATGCTAAATTATTATTAATTATTTCATCATTATTTCAAATGATATATATATATATATATAATAATTTGCATATATAGATATAAGAGATTAAATAAATAAAATGGCAATAGTTATTAATTCCATTAAGTCCCCATTTATTTCTCAGTAACTACTAACTGTGATCTTGTGAAATGTTACCAAACCATGAAGACGAGGAAAATTACAAATTATTAGAACAGTGAACAATCCCTTTTTGACATAGTCACATGATTTTCACTGTTTTTTATGATAGAATCATCAATGTAGGAAAAATTAAGCCCAGATGTAAGAGTTGGTGAAAGGTCAAACATATAGTGTATACCATTTATTTATATTAGTCAACCATACTGGGAGGAACCGACAGAAATTGCTTGACACTCACTGTAATGTGAACACACTCTTTTGTTTATCTAAAAAACTAGACCCTCAGGAATTTTCTGACCCTCAGAAAAGAACGTTCAGGAACTCTTCACAGCCTGGCCGCGTTAACAGAAATGCACAAATAAAATGAAACAGTTGTTTTTTCTTCAAGGTGACAATACAGTAATTCCATCATCATCACTGAGCAGCACATTAGTCCCATGAGACCACAGCCTGATATCATTGCACTGGTTGTGCGTAGGGTGACAGCTACACAACACTTTGAGGCTCTATCATCAAGATGAAGAGTCTGGCCATTTTTCTGACCGTTACATGTCAGGTTTAAAGACTAATTTCCAAGGTCACATTGATGGTCTGCACTGCTCTTTTAACATTTGAACACATCAGCCTGTTGGCATATTACAGTAGATTAACACATTGAGCCTTTTGTTTGGACAGGTGGACTCTTGGTTTTCAATACATTCTCATAATTACATTAGATTTTTGCAAACACTGAGGTGAAGGTGGCATGATGCCTGTGCCAAGGTCCAATTTTGTTTGGTCTGTGTCCAACTATGGCTATTAAAAGAGGTTTTTCTTCAATCATCCTTCCTGTTGCCTCCCAAACACATAGAGTGGAATTGTGATCAGCCCCACAGTGATTGTCTTAGGAGTATTTATATTCCAAAATGGATCCAAGTTCAACACCTTTAACCCAAACATTTCTAAAAAAATGCTGTTTTGGAAGCTTTTTTATATCTGTTGGTATCAACAATGGTTTGGTATCACTAGAACTTAAACTTGCACAGATCTGTTTTATCTTTTTTTACTTAAATCGCTGATTTTAAATTAAATTTGGCAGCACGTAGCTCAGTTGATACTGCCATTGTCTGCCAACTCCAGGGTTAGTGGTTCAAATTCCAGTTCCACCTGACTACATGCTTCTGTGTCCTTGGACAAGACACTGTAACCCTGTAGCTGTCAAACATCTGAGTAAAGATGTGCTTGAGGAGTATACTGTCAGCTTTAACTTCATAAACATATAAAAACACCACCAAAAATATTTGGACAAACTATCATTATTATTATTATTATACATTAAATGATCAGCTTTAGTACTTAGCTGCAAATTCTTTGCATCCAATGACTGCCTGAAGTCTGGAAGCCTTGGACATCCCCACAATGCTGGATTTCTTCCCTAGTGATGTGATAGCACTTCATTTGCTAGTTTTGTGTCCACTGCCTTCAGTACACTGCCTTCAGTACACTGTCTTCAGTTTTGCCTTCAGCAAGTGAAATCAATCCCCTGAAAACTGTGTCACTGTCCAAATTATAAAATTAACTGTATATTTCTCAGGAGTTGAAAAAAGACTTGATATTAAACTGAAGTTCATCAGATGCACAGTGACACTACTCCAAATTAATGCTATAATTATAGCTATATTGCTAAGTCTCTGGATGTACAAAAACCCAACTGTTTGCTTACAGGTGAAAAGAATGTCATTGTTGCACTGCTCCCAAGTGGTAAAAATAAAACATCTGAATGGCTCAACCACAGAACCATGGTCAGAAGATTTTAGTTTTTCTGCTACAGGCAAGACTGCTGTCTGCAGCAAAGAGTTCATTGCCTTAGTTATTTGACATCAGTGTCAGCAAATTCAATTAGTCTGTATCACTTCACACTAATAAAATCACTACACGGTCCATAAACATTCAACAGCAGCCAAATAATATGTTATCAGTTTGCTTTAAGGAAAATTAACCAGCTCCTCTGTCCCACCCTACTTGCTCCTGGGGGAGTCAAATTGTGCATGTGAAGTGAATTCAATAGGCTTCATGCTGTCTTGTGTATTTCTCTCTCATTTGTTCTGGTTATTTGGTTGTTTTAACTGCATTTTTCAGAGCAAAGAAAGTCAGTCTTGGTGTAGCGTCTGTGATATGCTGACCACACTGTTTGCTTGTTTTACACTTTCACAAAATCACCATGCAGTTTCCTCTTCTGCCCGGAGAGATACAACTAATTTATTATTCATTCCATTGTAGGAGTCAGCATTTCTGTGCCACGTTAGAGCACATATTACTGCAGTTGGCGCAAGTTGAAACAATTTATAACAGGAGAAAGAGTGAAACCAAAGTCTTTGATAAATCTCTTTTTTTGTTTTGTTTTGTTTTTGGCCCAGCAGCAGACTGTGAGGTGAGGACCTCACAGGAGACGGGAGCCCTGGTCATTCTTAACAAAGCTTTGCAGGTCTGACTCAGAAATCTGATCCAGCTGTGATCTTTATAACACAAGCTTCAGACTGATGGAGAGAACAGAAGTCAGGGTACAGATGCCCAAAGAGAAATGAAATTCTGATCCACATGAACACCTCTCTGTACATCTCCAGTTCAGGGACGGATCCCTTGACATTTACTGTGGAACACAAATTTTATAGCTCTATCATGACAACAAACCATCCTAGTCCAGAAGCAGCAAAGGAGGCCCAGGTCATGACACTGCCACCACCATGTTTAGAATATAGGTTGAGGGACTTATGCTGGAATACATGTGTTTGATCATGACCACATACTGTTCAATGTTCAGTCAAGGCAAATATTTCTGCTTTAGTCCACAAAATATTCTTTCACTGGCCTTCTGGGTTTTCCACAACCCTGAGCAAACTGTAGACAGACAGCAGGATTCTTTTGGACAGTAGTGGCTTCTTCTTTGCAGCTCTGTCATGCACATGGTTGATTAATCAATGCTGATATCAGCCACTGCACAAGAGGCTTTTAGTTTCCTAGACATTACCCTGGGGTTCTTTGTGACCTCTCAGACCTCCTGTCCATCTGGACACCAGTCGGCTGGTGGAGTCCAACCTTTTTAGAAATTATTTTGTGGTATTTTTTAGAGTTGGTGGTGGTCCTGTTTGAGCCATGACTAATTTCTATACTGTGTTGTTGTGATCATACTTCAGATATGAAAAGCCCGATTTGTTTTCTTTAAACAAGACAGGGCCTCAAAGACTCGCACGTCACTGTCATCCCATTGACTGAAACACCTGCCTCTAATTTCCCCTTCAAATAAAATGGTAATTCTAGAGGTTCACATAGTTTTGTGCTAAACACAAATATTTAGTATTGGCTTATTTTCCACTTTAAACAAATTAACAAGTATTCTTTCTGTCCCATTCATTTGTTTAGTTTCTTTATTTAGTTTTAGGACTTGCAGGAAAATCTGACAATATTTTAAGTGATGTTCTCACAGATATATAGTAAAACTTTTTAAACTTTTTAAAGCATTTAACATTCTACATAATCTCAAACTTGACAAATGTGTTTTTGCTTTCTTCTTCAAGAGGACACAGTCAATCATTGCTGGCCTCTTTTCTCCAATTTCATGTTTTGTTTTTGAATTTCCACAACTGTAGGACAACAAATTGGTTTCATATTGAGACCAGGTGAAATATCAGTTTACAGATGAAGCTGATGAACCAGATTTGTTATGAAACCACAGTTAGAGCTCTGAAATGTCACAATAAAAGCATGAAAATGTACAAAACTACAACAACCTCCTTCTCATGATCAATGTAAAGCTAAACTAAGTCTGTAACTTTGTTATTATATTTTTTATAGAAATGTGTTCCATAACATATCATAATGTGGAGAGGTGCTGTTAAAGCCTCCTGTGTTTCACACTGTCCTTGTAACCAATCAATGGATTGTTATTTTTGTTTGTAAATTATTGATTTTTGTTTTTAATTCTAATTTCATAATGATTTCCTGAAGTGCTGGCTGAGAGTAGCAGAGCACAGTGGATTGGTTTTGAGTGTCGTGCTAATTTGCATCTTGCAGCTTTGAACTTCTCACTTTTAGCAGCAAAGAGTATTTATGGCTTCTTTCAAGTCTTCATTCGTGCAGACAATTCAAGTTATTCCTTCATGTTTATTTAGTTCTGTTCTTTAGAAAAACTGATTATTTCAAGTCCGTGTTCATTAGTACACAAAGCTCACTGGACTCTGAATCCATTAATCTATGGTTCCAGTGACAGTTTACTGTGATCTGTACCGTGAGTAATAGAAGATGTAAATCAGACACAGAGATGATGTTGTTTTTAAAGTTAGGTTTGAACTCTGATGCATGCTTTAAGACAAGACCAGACTAATGTGGGTCTATGTTTGGGAAAATGATCGCATTAGGGGGTTCGGAGGAACTCATTTGTCTGTCAAAAATGAAGTTAGAGTCTCATGGGCAAAGTGTTAAGTATGTGTTTTCTGTGCTCTACATGTGAGTGTATTTATTTGTCTTTACATCTGAGACGTGCAGATGGTTTTTCCACAAAGGAGGGTGGGCAGCAGGTCAGCAGTAAGTCAGGACATTTATCCTCCCATCGAGGTGCAGCATGGAGCACTTTATGTGTGGAGTAAATTGAACTAATATTTCTGTTGATGTCATTTTAAAGGGAGTTTAACATTCCTCCCCCATCATCATAATCATCATTTAATGTTTGACGCCACATGTTGTTCAGCACAAATTGAAGCAGCCAGAATGTTGTGAACTCACAAAACCCATATTATTAAACAGTTTTATATATCTTCTTATATAATCCATATAATCCTTTAAAAGATTCAGCACAGACCTTTACAGCTTTTAACAGAAGAGTCCTCAATTTTAACATTGTTTACACAGCAAGATTAATATCGTTCTAACGTTAGTCACTGTAAGATCCAGATCATATCTCACTTAGATTTTAATCAAAGTTACTAAAATCAGAAAAGTTGTGTCTTGATTTTTTAATTAAAGCATTTAGCTGCTTTTTAT
>OMLM01021318.1:156951-175624 GCA_900302695.1 Helostoma temminkii | reverse complement strand
TGCGCAGTAAACTTACAGTCAAATTCGACCTGTTTTTGCCTGCTCTGTCTGTTAACAGGAGAATTTTTGGAAGCAGGTAAATTGTCCATTATTGCAGTGACGGCATCTGGTTTGATTTCCTTCAGCTCAGCTGTTCTCCTTCGCTCTCTTCCTCGTCTTCGACTCTCAGAAACGCTTCGCTTTTTCTCTGCTCCGTTTTGTTGTCTTTCTACTCCACTTCTCTGCTGCTCTGAGCCGCTCCTTTTCCTAACCCCCCCTGTTCTGCAGTCTGACATGTTACCCTGTGCTCCCACACTGCCCCTGGTAGCCAAAATGCTGAAGCCCCAGTCAGTGGACTGAGGCTTGATGTTGGCACCTTGAACAGGATTGCGGATGTTGCCTGAGGCTCGCATTCTCCTGAGGTGGCTGTTGGCCCTCACGGGGCCACTGTTGATTAGCTGAGATTCTAAACTCGGGTCAGATGAGTGCACTCGACTCTCGCTGTAACTCCTTTTAGGGAGGGACACTGGGTCTCTACGCTCCAGAATGGGACTGATTCTGGACTGACGCGTGTGGCTGTGGGTAGATCGGCAGCAGGAGGTGGAAGTGGAGTAGCGGATGCGGCACAGAGTGCAGGCACAACCTGAGAGAAGGGCAGAATGACTGACCAGCGAAGAGAGGAAGGTGAGAGGAAAGGCACGCTGACACTGGAGGATACACTTCGGTGAGCTGAGGCGCGACGACGCTGCAGCAGCCGGCCGGTGGCAGCTGTGAGTAACATCTGACACAGCCGACATCCCACTCTCCTCCTGGACAGTCTGGATCTGATGCCACTCCAGCTGCAGCAGCCTCTCCAGGTACCTTTCCAAAGAGCCCACAGGCCTGGGCCGAGGAGCCCCCCGGCCCTCCATGTTGTAAAACACAGCCAGCTGACGGAGGCTCCAGGAGTTAAAAGGTGGAGGAAGAAAGTCTGGGAAGTCACAATCATCACCGCCCTGTCGTCTGGGTCTGTGTCTTGGAGCAGCACGGTCTTCAGCATCAATGACTTCTGGTCTCAGCTCCAGCTGTGGAGGAACCCGAACAGAAGTGGACACAGGAAGTCTCTCTGACTCAGACAAGTCAGTGTCACTGTCACCTTCTCCATGGCTGCTCAGGCTTCCGACCTCCAGCTTAGGTGAGCGCCTCTCCAGCAGATCAGGACTTGACTCAGTCAGCTGGTGGCAGCGTAAGGCCGCTGTGTGTCTGCGAGTTCTGAAACCTGTGTGCTTCTTCTCTCTGTGGCCACAGCTCTGAGCAACCGTCTGCACCTTTGGATCTACCGTGTCCTCTGCAGGGGGCAGTGGTTGGAACTGTGACTCTGAGGTTCCTTGAGCACTAGAGAGAAGAGTGGATAGTATTATGGTGCGAGACTGACGTAGAATTTGCATCATCATCATCATCATACATTAATCTCACCTGTGCTGAGAAGTAGTACATTTAGCTGAGGGTGTGTTAGACTTGTGCTTCCGTCTCTGCTGCAGCTTCTGCGATCACAGAGAGACACAGTTACAGCTACATTCAGCGTCTTGCTAATACATGTCCACTTTAAGCTCAGGATTTGAAGTTGACCTAACTGTTTAGTCATATGACCAGTGGTTACAAACTTTTTTATTTACATGTCTCAGTTTAAAGAGTACAATCTGCATTTGATGTGAACGTACTGCTGCACCTGTTAAGATCATTGTGTACCAGAATTAGCACAACACAAACTCTGAGGCTGATACAAAAATACTAAAGCATCAGCTCCAACATAATATTAGTGATGTTACATTCACAAATGATCTGGTTCGTTTGAAGTAGTAGGAATGAAGGAGTCCGGGTCTAACAGCCGTTCTTTTTAGCAATGTGCCCTAAATTTACTTATTTACTCATTTGAATAGTGACAACTAGCCAGTCATGTCTGCTCTGTTCAGGTGTTTGTGTGACCCACTGTCATAGGCACAGGTGCAAATCACTGACAGATCACAGACAGTATGAGCACTTTAGTGCCGCTAATCCTTTCCCACATATGCAAAAATGTATAGTTTTGAAGGAATATTTAAGCTACAAATTCTGCCTGATTGTTTTTCAGCTAATATTTTCCCCAAACCCTTATATCCTCTGCATCTGTTTCTTTGTTTTTTAAACTGAGCCACAAGGACCAAGTCTGTTCAAAGAGCCATGATTCCCATCACTACACAATATGATCAGTTTGATTGTTTGTATTACACTAAACCCTACAACACATGCCAGCGTAGTACAAATGTTCACAACAATGTGCACCGCTACAGCACAGCTTCTGTGTAGATTCAATGCAGGAGTATGAATTAAGCCGAAACTTTTATCGTGGTTAACACATTTTATATATTTGTAAAAAAAATTAAATGTATTAAAGATCCATCATGAATTAGTTTTTCCAAATAGAAAAAAAGAAGTTTGTGCATGCTAGCAGGTCTGCTAGTTTTAAATCTAATTTGTTATATATAGTTGAGTGAACTCGATGTTCGTTCATTCCACTCATAACTTCACATAAGAGCAATTCCTGTTTATAAATTGCAGATTGGTCTGAAAATTCTAACCTGACATATTAAGCTTGACTTGAATGATTGATTTGATTATTTTCTTTTCTTCTCAATTAACCTCTTGGTCTGTGAACTGAATTTAGACTGAGAACAGAACAGAAAAGCTAAAATATGAAAACCTGACCTTTGTGCTTGATCAATGATCAGTGATCAATGATCTGATCAGTTTGGGTCACATCACACTTACTTTGTCATTGTAATTTTCCTGACTGGGGACCGTGCACTGTGGCTGCACTGACTTCCTTTGTGACTGCCGCCTTCCCATCTTGTTGCTTGAAAAATGAAGAAGAATATTAAATATGGAACTGAAGCACTGACCTAAATAACGATGCAAATGTTGACTGAATGGTGAATATGATTTTAAAATGGTAAATAAGGCGTGATTCGAAGGGATGAAATATTACAGATATAAAGCGCAGAGATCAGAGAGCTGTGATCCACTGGCACTGAGCATCTCTCCTCACCGTGGTAACAGGGCTGACAGATCGTCTCCGCCAATAATCAATCAATCAGTCAGTCATAAATAATAACAGTGTGTGACGCTACCTGGCCGCATTAGGCCTGTTGTTGCTCCACGGCGCCTTCTTCTTCCAGTCCCTGTCCCTGATGGAAACCCTCTCCAGACGCTGCTGCGGCACTCGCTCGTGTAGAATTGTGCCCATCCCAGCTCACAGGAGGCACCAATGAAGCTCAGCAGGGTGGTGCGATGTGACGGGTGGAGGGCTACAGTGGACAAAAAGCTCCGTTCTCTATGAAAATATGTCGACGGCAAGAGCGATTCAGCTGCCGTCCAGCAGAGCGCAGCGCAGCGCAGGTTGCTGAGTGTGTGTGTGTGTACGGGAATATACGTTCAGGTTATAGGCCGGTTTTAAAGTGTACAAGATTTAAAAAGGTCACACGTTGAAATGAAAAAGTAAAACATAGGGGTTTTTATGTCACAGCCCGTTATGGATGAAGAATGTTTTTTCTTTAACGTTGTAAAGTCAGAAGAATAAATATTATATAAGTGGATTATAATTATTGATGTGACTGATGCTGCAGCTGGTGCAGGGGAACCAGAATGTAGTGTCTTTGCATCCTAGAGGGTTAATGTATGGAAGAGGATTTCAGTGACTGTAAAATATATATATTTATATTTGACAAACATTCCTAACCCTCTTCCATATCAATTAATCAATCAATATAAATGATTCACATTTGTATTGTATTATTTATACCTATAAATTGTACTGAAATAGAATTAGAGTAGAATTTGTTTCACGTCTTGAGCCAAACAAAGATGTGAGTTACATAAACCCTGAAGTTTGTTTATGTAACAATAACCCTGTTGTGTTTGTGCATCAAGTCAATAAAACCATGCTGTTTCCTCTGGTCATTCTGATCAGATATCTGTATTTCCCATGGCATCAAGGAGAGATGCATCCAGAAGCTTGGTGTTCCGAACCAAAGTCAGCAGTGTAAGTCACTGTGGGATGAGAACGTGTTGTTCCCTCCATACGTCCATCTGTGCATCTGTCCCGTTCCTGTTGACACAACAAAAGGGACCATCCTGTGGGAATTTACCTAACTGTGGCACACTCCTCCATTTTATATTTACATTTAGTCATTTGACAGACGCTTTTATCCAAAGCGATTTACAAGTGAGGTAGAAAGCAGCAAAAATCAGTCAGGGAGAGAAGTACTATCAGGAAAGTGACTCATTCATGAGATGTAAGTGCAGGAAAGGAAAAGTTTTTTTTGTCGTTGTTTTGATTTTTTGGAAAGTGCATTTTAAGTGCATAGAAGGTTACAGAAAAGTTCTGTCTTCAGCAGTTTCTTGAATATTAGGAGTGAGGTTGCTGACCGTGCAGAGTTCAGTAGCTCATTCCACCATTGTGGGACCACAGAGCTGAAGAGCTTTGCAATGTTTTTTGTTTTGTGATGGGACCACCAGACACCGTTCATTGGCACAGAGCACAGGGAGGCATTGTAGACCAGAATGAGGGAGTTGAGGTAGATATGTGCCTTAAAAGTTCAAGTAAAAGTAAAGTTAAAGTTCAAAGGAATTTTGTTCATTTCTTTTTTACAACATTACTTCAGTTCATAGAGAAGTTTAAGCATTTGCTTATGCACTGTCACAGCATTTCTATAGGGCTGAGGTCTGGACTTTGACTTTGACCTCTGCGTTTGACAGTGCATATGAGGCATTTCATGGCTAAATGCTGTTTAGTTTTCACCAAATATGGTGCTGAGCATTAAGACCAAACAACTCTACTTTGCTTTAATCTTTCCATAGGACATTGTTCTAGAAGTATGGTGGTGCAGTTTTGCAAGCCTCAGTCACATTTTCATGTTTTTTTAGACAGTAGAAGCCTTCTCCTGACAACCCTTCCAAACAACCTCTACTTCAGTCTTCCTCTAATTGTACTGTCATGCAGATGAACATATAACATGCTCAGTGAGGGCTGGAGAGTCTGAGATGTAGCTCTATGGTGTTTTTGTATTTCTTTAAACATTGCAGTCAAACCTTATAATTAATGTACACGGCCGTCCACTTCTGGGAACACTGATTGAATTGAATTGAATTGTTTTATAAACTTTCCAGGTTGATGTGCACCAACAGTAAATTTGCTTCTGTCTTTCTCTATTGCTATTGTGTTAACACACACCTTAATGCTCCAGAACAGCCAGCTGACAAAACATCTGCTTTTATAGAGTCTGCACACCTGCTCATCAGTTCATCAAGGACTGATGATTAGCAGCACCTGGCTGCAACTCTGCAACCCTCCTAAATCCTATGGAAGCAAGGAGGCACTTTAGGGCAAGCTTTTTCTTCTTCTTTGATTACGTTTTTGTTAAATAAATAATGACACAGTGAAAAAAGGTAAATGTCATTCATCTGAGGTTGTATTTACCTAAGACCTAATATTGGGACCCATTATGATCAGATGATTTTTATTGTTTCTACACAAAATAAGAGAATTATGAGAGCGTCAACTAACTTATACACAACTGTAATTTCACCCAGGACAAATGGGTTAAGAACATGTCAGACAGAGAAATTAAGGTCCTTGCGAAAGAACTGAACATTGCAATGACACCAGATCAGCTACCAGTTGTAGACCTCATCACAGCCATGTAGTCAGCCCTCAACAAATTGGCAGAAGCAGAGGCTGAACAAATCAGGATGAAGGTCACAGCCATTGCCAGAGATAAGACATCTCCTTCCAATCTCACCAGCCGAGAAAGGACGGCAGTGACATCACTAAGCAGAGACCGGGAAATCTCTATCCTGCTGGCAGACAAAGGAAGACGCACAGTTGTTCTGAACACAGAAGACTACTATCACAAGGTGACAAGTCTGCTCAGTCACAGTACAACTTATGAGGCCCTTAGGAGGGACCCTACCAGCAGATATAGGAAGAAGGTCATAGACTATCTACAGCAACTAGAGAAGGACAATGTCATTGACCGATCCCTATACTACCACCTATACCCTGTTGAAGCTACACCATGTATCTATGGACTTCCTAAAATACAAAAAGAAGAAGCACCTCTCAAACCCATTGTAAGTATCATCAATTCCGTGAATATTTCCAAACATCTAGCCAGAGTATTTGAAAAGCTCAGGGGGATCTTCTATAAATACAGCATCCCAGTACATTTTAAACCCAGGAACACACTGAGACAGACACTGGTGCACCTCAAGGACAAAACACGTAGACACTAACAGTATACGTGTAGTATATGCAGTCCAGTCCAGTGACAAATCTACGGGCCACTCCTCTGAAGACAGTAATGTTCATATTCTGGACAGGGAGGACAATTGGTTCAAGCAGAGGTGTCTCAAGTGGTCACAGTGACACACATGAAAAGTTCTACAACACACAGGTAAGTGCTAATGACTTCCTGACTCCACAGTGGTTATAAGCCTGCAACTCCAGCCAGCCAGTCAGAACTGATGAAGCCTTCTGGATGGAAGGAGAAATGTCTTCAAGAACCCAGAAACAAGTCCAGTTGGTACTGAACAGAATCTCTGGGGTTCACCCTACACACCTATACACTTTCAAATTTATTGTTTTAGAACCTGCATGATCATCAGAAAAGCCATGCTAGCTCTTGAGATAACTTTCTCTTAGCTCTAGCTTTGTTGTATATTCAGTATACAGTATATTTTCAGTATAGCTGTATTAGCTTTTTAGCATATGTGGGAACAAAGTGTTGAAACTGTTTCTTTAAAATGATTCATAAAAGACAAAGCAATGATCAGTTGGTAGAGCTCTTGACTGAGAACTGCAGGGTCAGCGGTTTGGCTCCGTTCACATGCTAAGTATCCTCGGAAAAGACCAAACCTCCAGCGGTAGTGTGTAATGTAGCAGCTGTCCAAACATGAGATCAATGAAGTTTTTCTGAATAAAGATTGCAGCAGTGGGGTTCTCAACAATTTTTATTGATTACCACAAATTGTTATTAGAAATGTTACATTTCTTTTCTGACCTAATGTAGGAAATATTACAAATTCTTCCAATCTATTAAAAAAATCTGAATCACAGTGATTAGAAAACAGTTTTGTGGGAAACCTAGAAACTCTCTAGTTGCATAGTTCAGGACAGTGTTTATTACAGTCTACTAGGGATGTCCCGATACAGATTTTTTCCTGAGCACAGGTACTTACATTTAAGTACTTGTTTAAACTGATACCTGATATGAGAGCCAGTAATATTGCAGTTGCAGTTTTTTATTATTGTTCAAGTTTTTTTATTATAAAAACTGCAATCACTGTTAAAGTGCAATCATTTTAAACACTATAATCACATGTGGTTGCTTTCTGACTGTTACAAAATAAAATTGGAACAGGAGACTATTGCTCATATCCAAAAATTAACTAACAGGTAAACAAGCCAGGCACTGCCACCACATTTCAATGAATGAATGTCTTCTAGGATGGAGTAGTAGCCCCGAAATGGTTTTGCTTGTAATATGTTCATGAACCCAATGAGCTGTTAAACTGATGAGACAGTGGGGAGACACTGTTGGTCCAAATATCAGTGGTGAAGCAGCTGTAACTTCCTGCAACAGGCTGTAAATATGTTTCTATACAAAGTCCTGTACTTTCAGTAAGACAGTGACGTAGATGTGACGTACAATGACGTACCTGAGCTCCAGCAGCTGAGGAGGAATGGAATCTGGTATTTTCAACAGCGACACAATACATTGAGCAAGATATCTGAGCAGCCTGTGGGTTGTCTCTGGGCACTGTCACTTCTCCAGTGTTTCATGTAGTAGTGGTGGTTGCTGCTGTCTCCCGCTGCTGACATTTACCGTGTGTTATGCTAAAACTTTCACATCTTTAAATATCTCCACAACTGACATTTCTCCACTTTTGCCTACCCACTGACGCAAGACGAGATTAATATCTGCGGTAAAAATGGTATCGGATGTGGTTTTGGAGAAGTTTCATGAGTATGAATATATGAGCATGAGTACATGAGGGCAGTATCAGATCAGTATTGGGTATCAGGACATCCCTACTCTCCACTACCTATGTGTGTTAGCATTGCATCAATCAGCAGCAAGGATTACAGTCAGTAGTCGCTGTGGCACTAGTTCAACTTGGAACAAGACTACAGATCTGAGATGACATCCGCTCATACACATACACACACACACACACACACACACACACACACACATACACACACAAAATGTGCACTCACACACAGGAAACTGATCCCTATTGCATCTCCTGTGATGAGACTAATACTCAATGGTCACTGCCTTTGTCTTCAGGTATTCGTTAAGAGCCTCTTGTCCTGTTGGAGTAACACAGAGATTTTACTCCACAGAGGCTATCGCACAGGTTAAAATGATAATATTAGTCTTTCTGTGGTAAACAGGAAGTGAGAAGTTTCTTTCCATTACACATAAAATAAAATACTAAGCAAAAGAACTGTAGCTGCAGCACTTGTTCTTACCCAGGTCTTTTCCAAATCCAGACTGTTTGAATCCTCCAAAAGGCGCAGCCACATCAGTCTTGTTGTAGGTGTTGATAAACACTGTGCCAGCATTGAGCCTTTCGCTGACATACAAAGCTTTGCTGATGTCCCGTGTGAAAACACCTGAAGCCAGGCCATACTCCGTGGCGTTGGCTCTTCTCAGGACATCGTCCACGTCACTGAGGCAGGACGAGAACCACAGACAAAAGCCTAGTAAGCCCTGTTTCATCACTATTTCATGCAAACGCTGTGAACTGTGTGGTTAACGGGGATATTAGTAGCTATAAATGAACCACTCCTGAGGCAGCCTTTACCTGCCACTGAACTTGGAAATGATCATAACGGGGCCGAATGACTCCTCTATAGCGATGAACATGTGGTCCTGCACATCCGTGAACACCGTGGGTTCAAAGAAGAACCCTGAAAGGACACGTGCAAGAATTAGTCGAACAGCATCATCCACCATTATTAGAGAGACTCATTCACTCAGTCTCGTGTGGTCTTACCTGGACGCTGTACCTGTTTGCCACCACAGATCAGGGTGGCTCCCTCCTTGACACCAGTCTGACAATACTCCACCAGTTTGTCCAAGTGGGCTTTGTGGTTCTGAGGGCCGTGGTCTGTGGAGCGGTCCAGTGGATCACCGATCTTCATCTTCTTCACCTCTTCAACCTGAGATAAAAATACAAAAATGAACAAATTTCTTAAAATACAGGTTGTTTGCTCAGACTATTCTCCTGGGTAAATTATTCTCCCTTTGTAAATCATAGGGGTGTAAATCTACAGTTTGTGTCAGACCTCAATTCTTGTTTTTGTTTTTGTCTGTACTGTCCCTGAACACCTCACAACATGGATGACCTACACTCTACTTCTACTGAACAGTCGGCTCTTTAACACACAGACACAATGTTAGTTTCTCAGCATAAAGCCTGAGCATCAACGTGAAAGATTCATTAGGTCCCTTTACAACGACAAATATCAGACTTCTGGGATACTGACATCAGGGAGTATTAGTATTAGTGAATTTCCCTGTTGGGGATGATTAAAGTATTTCCCTCTCTCTCTCTCTCTCTCTCTCTCTCTGTCTGGCAGGGGGTTGGGTGAGGAGGGTGGGTTAGTGTCACAATTCGGGAAGACAGAACCAAGAGAAACATCAATGATGCGAGATAAAAACACATACGTACCACTTTTTTGACAAACTGGTCGTGAATGGTATCTTCCACAAACAGCCTGCCAGCTGCAATGCAGTTCTCTCCCTTGTTGAAGAACACTGAGCTCATTCCCTGAAATACACACAGATGAACTGTGCTGAGCTAGTGGTAGCATTAGACCGGAAACTCATGTCAATACTTGTTATATTAAAGCTGTAATGTTATAATAAATAAAACTTTAACTGTACTTAATGGCTAAAGACTCATGAATGAACATACAAGTCGCACAGCCTTGTCCAGGTCACAGTCACTGAAGATGATGAGGGGGGATTTTCCTCCGAGCTCCAGAGAGACTTTCTTCACGTTGCTGACTGCGCAGCTTCAGACATACAATAACACAGATACACAACCATGAGCACTAATGTCAAAAAATGTATTGATTGACATTTGTAAATGTGCTTCAGCTCTCACCTCTTCATGATGTGTTTACCAATTTCAGTGGAGCCTGTAAAGCCCAGTTTACGGACATCAGGGTGGTCAGACAGACGCTGACCCACCAGAGCACCTAAGAGAAATACATGGATTTAATAAGAGCTGACGTTGCTCCATCAGTTTACCTCACACTCACTGGCTTTGATGCATTTTATGAACTGCTTTTAATCAAATCAAATTTAACCTGGGATGATCCTAAAGCTGAACTACCACAAAACAAATGTGTCCATCCAGGCTGAATGTGTGTGTTCCTACCTGACCCAGGCAGAATGTTAACAACACCCTTGGGCAGTCCAGCCCTTGCTGTCAGCTCAGCAAACTTCAGAGCCGTCAGTGGAGTCACCTGAAAACCAACAGAAATCACTTGCTTTTTTTAGTGGGCAGTGAAATGTTACTGCAGACTACACTGTTTAATTTAGTCTTGGATGAACAGAGGCTGACTGCCAGGCTGTATAGGCTGACCTGAGCAGGTTTGAGGACCACTGTGTTTCCAGCTGCCAGGCAGGCTGCTGTCTTCCAGGCCAGCATCATCAGAGGGTAGTTCCAGGGAATCACAATGGCGCACACTCTGAAAAAAGGGAGAACAATTAAAATGCTAAATGTAATATAGTTATAAAATATAACTATAATATAGGAAACACACATCATTTACAGCAGTTGTGTTATGCTTTTTAATGGTCTGACGTTACAGACATACTTTTGTGAAGTTGGCTGCCCACATTACACATAGTCAGAGCATAAATTAAGCATCAAATGACCACTTTAAGTAAACTATCTATTCCAACCTCACTACTTCCACACATACTCATTGTCCACATACTGGACAACTTGTTCCCATGTTCACAGTTTATAGATGGTGAATGTCCATGTCAGTGAGAAGTGAATGTAACATTCAGCATTCTGACTCCAAGATGTTAAACACACTTTAGTTCGCTGTGCTAACAAACCTGTTATGTTACCTGAAGAGTACTCCCCCTCCATAATATTATATACAGTTTTTTTGATTGTGTTGTATGTTGCACAGTAACAATAATATCACTGCTGACTGTGTGCTGTTTCTGGTCATTAGGCTTGACAAAAAATGTGCATATTGTTTAACCTGTGTTTTCATATAGATTGGACACCTTAATCCACAGTTTATTTTATTTTATTTGATTTAGGTTTTATTTCATTTAGTCTCAAGGCTGGAGGAGCTGTTTCATAAAGAATACAACATGCATTTGCAGTTTTTAACCTGATTATCATCAATCTTGCATCAGTGGAGCCCTACAATAAAATATAAACCATATATTTATCATAACATGGCCACTTTAAGGGAAGAACCTTAATTGCTTTAACTGTTCTGTAGCATTTGGATTATGATCAACATTTACAGGTGTTTTACATTTATCCACATTAATCACAGTTACCATATGTAATATAATCACTTTCTAGCAACCACACAGACATAGTTACTTAAATGTAATAAAACAAAAATCACTCCTTGACTTCTCACCCTATTGGTTCCTTCTTGGTGAAAGTGAGGTTCCTATTGGGTCTGGCCTGGTTGATAGGAATGGTGCTGCCCTGTGATAAGATGATGTCATTTAGTTGTTATTAGCTGTAGCTGTACAGTATAATCATTTGCTAGTAGCTTTACAAGTCTTACTTGGATCTTGTCGCACCAGCCAGCAAAGTAGCGGAAGGTCTGGATGGACATGCCAACATGAGTCTTGAGGGCCAGAGTGTAAACTGCTCCCGAGTCGATGGCTTCAATGGTGGCAAGTTCCTCTTGGTGCTGCTCCATCAAGTCAGCCAGCCTGAGGACAAACCAGACCATCATGAAACATGCTCGATAATGTGAAGAGCAAGACTTCAATTAGTTTTTTCATTGTGAGGCAAAGAATGATCACAAAAATACATTTTAATGCAAAGCAGTAGGACTGAGTGTACACTGATTCAATCAGTTTCAAAACTCAAACTAAGGAAAAAATGGCGAACACCACAGATTCTTTTAAACCACCCGTATGCCAAACTAAGAACCAATCTGTTCTTTGATGAGGAACATGTTCAGGCAGGAACTTTTCCCTCAAAGTCAGAAGCTGAGGCTGAAAATGTGCTGCACAGATACTGACTTGTAGATGAGCCTGCCTCTGTCTCTTGGGTTCATTTTGCCCCACTCTCCCTCTTCAAAGGCTTTCTTAGCAGCATCCACGGCCTTGTCCACATCACTGACCTGGGCCAGAGACACATCACAGATGGCCTGGAGATACAGGAGAGAACAGCGTCACTCAGGTACTTAGGACACATTACAGCATTTTATCAAAGTTTGTTCCTGGCGTGCATTCTGATGAGAAATGAGATAATCCTACACTTTAAAATGTCTGTAGCCTAGAAACTAATCGAAAGCTGCCTCAATCAATAGTTTTCTACTGGCCAGAAATGAAAAAATAAGAACTTTATGTATTAGTCTTGCACACATTAAGATGGTGTGAAATAAAAGACAAGGACTCATGCTAGTGCGTAAAGTCCTCATTCTCTGCTTCTTACTGTGCCGTCAGTGGGGTTGATGGTCTTGTAGGTCTTTCCCCCCTGTGCATCAACAAACTCTCCATTGATGAACAGCTGATGGGGGATTTTTATGGTCATGTTGTTGATGTTCTTCTCCACCTGAGAAATTTAACAGTGTCCATGACAACGAGCATTCTGTCTTCAGTATCAGTAACACGTATCAGTCAGTAACCACAGTGCTATGAATTCCAGCTACACTCACGTAGTCGACAACCAGTTCCTCTTCGTTGTCCTCCCCTCTGAGCTTCCTGACACACATCTGGATGAAGTCCAGGAAGGTGGTGTTCATGTAGACGTCCTCGTTCTGCAGCTGGCAGCTACTGGCCCGAAGCTTCACCTCCTCAACCAGTCTGAAGACGGTTGAGGAAGGAGGAGAGAGGACATGTTGTTATGTTGTTTTTTGCTGGAAAAACTTTATGCTGCCACTCTGTTCCACTGATAGATATTCTAAAACCAGCTAAGAACAATAACACTCCTGTAAGAGATGGTTTTATTAGTTTACCTGACCACATCCATTGAAGCAGCACCAGACTTGAAGAAATCAGTGGAGTCTTCAATCTGACTCACGTTAGTCAGAATGCTCTGCCACACTGCCTGTGAGGAAACACTATCAAAAATCAGCATGGCACAGTTTACGGAGCACAAATACACACTTTGCCTCCGGAGGCTCTTACTCTCATCTGCTCAGCAAAGGTTTTCTCCTCCTCAGTGAGCTCCACAGCAGCGCTGCTCCCTGAGCGAAAGTACTGCGCTGCAGCGATCATCTTCCCATCCTCAAACTGCAAGTTCTTCACCAAAAGCTGCAGAGAAAGAGAAGGGGGAGACATGCTTGAAGCATGAAATGATCTTAACAACGGCGTGCTTATGACTTACATTTCTGAAATTCTTTGAGTAGTATGTCCTGAAATTACTTGTAAGTACAAGTACCACAGTTTCTAAATACTCACGTTAAAGTTTAGTATTTTCAATATCTTTAAGTAAAAAAGTACTATCAGCAAAGTTGCAAATTGTACTGACAGTACATTTATTTCATTGCCAGACATTTTTTCTCTACATGACATCTTTTATCTTGTAGTGACATTTTGGAGGATTACAGTGTGATTTTACTGAGACATGGAACTGCTAACAGCTCATCTGTGACTGTGGGCCCCAAATACCAAACACAAAAATGGCTACAAAAATGGCTACAAATCAGAAATTGAACATTTAACAATGTTCTTTTCATGTTTGCTGTAAAATGATTTAAGTGTGCAGAGTACAGGCCATGGTCATAACGTACATAGACTCTGCACTGGCTGATTCAGGGCAATACTGGCCTGTAAACACAGGTGAACAGCGGAGCTCTGGTTTTCTCGATTGTAAAGCACTCTAACGTTTACATTTCTCAACTGATTCCAATAAGTCATTTATGTATTCAAGTAGTTATGATATACAAGTGGTACAAAGGAGGTTTTGTATACAGTTAATTAGAAGCTTCATAGTTGAGCAATAACAGCTGTTAAATGTCCATGACAGGAATGTCCACCAACATAGGCTGACATGAAAGGGATTACTTTGATGGTGGAAAATAACAGTCAGAAGGAATCCTAAAAACGCCTGTCTAGCATGGATTTGGTTTATCTTCCTTGGTTAATCCAACGAGGAGACGTCCTTATATAACGTAATACGATCATGTAGAATCAATTAATCTTTACTTAATAATAACTGACCATCGCTGAGAAAAATACAACATTTTTAACTGAACAACACCAGTGATAGTTATAGAATATATTAATATATTAAATATATAGTACAGTATAAATACTAATGTTATATAAGCTAATAGGCTACATTAATAGTATGTTATCTTATAAACATAAATAAATACAAGTGTAGTATAAAAAGTAGTTATAGAAAATACCAGATCAATAATAGTAAATAGTAATAATATATAATAATAATAGTAGCATATGTGTGTGTTGATCTATCTGGTTACTTAATAAAAATGGTTAGAGCAAATCTATTACTGACAAGTGTGAGTTTTATGACTCCTTATGACAATTTATTAATTTTTACCATAATCCAAGGTCAGTTCATGTCAGCCTACACACACACACACACACACACACACATCTGGCTGCAATTCATCTTTTGTACTACATGTATGCATCATAACTACTTGAATATAATTCAAGTATATTACTAACTGAATGTAAAATGCGGTTGTGCCCAGTCTAACTTGGTGGGGATGTTGTCATACAGTGTGTATATTATGTCAGTGGTTCAGGCTTTAGGAATTTATATTGCCTCTGCTTTCCCTAGTTTATAAAATACATGTCTACTTATACCTTTAAAAATGTGATGGAGCGACAGGAGTCCTCTGCCAGATAGTGGGCAGTGTATTTACTATATAAACTCTTACTTTTGCTAACACTGTTCTTCTGTAAGTACTGTGTTTTGCTGTACAGTTGAAAGTGTAAAAAATGTGCTATTGATACATAACTGTAAGGATTATAAGCATTATAAATGCCCCTTTGTTACCACTGTCAGTATTGTGTTTTGCACAGTACATAAAGCTTCTATTGATAGTAATGGCCAACTACTACTAAGTGGGCCATTATTATATTAGTATCGTTTTAATTTGCATATGAGATGTGATAATGTGCTATTCTGCCAAATACCAGACTTCTCAGCTGTTGTGTGACCTGTGTAAACACTCCACACAGACACTAGCTACACTTGGACGTGAACAATGACGCAGATGACGTCGTCACAACAGACAAAAAAACGCCGCACTACAGCGAGTATACCGCGAGTGTAATACCATTCTACTACTACTACTACTACTACTCTACTACTCCCAGGCTACTACCACAGCAGCGTGGTGGAGTGGCCCTTTAACCGCACAGCGCTGTACACTGTCCAGTACAGTAGGAGGCAGTGTGCAGATATTATATCCGTGGTAAAGGCTGCTACAGCTCACAATTAGCAAACGGAGAGGCGACGGACAGGTTACAGAATGGCTACTGCGACGCTTCAGTCATTCAACGTGTTTCTGACGGAGAGATTAACCGCAGCTGCGGTCGACATCTACGGCTTCGTGGAAAAGACCATCATAGACTACCAGGAGGAGGTTTACCGAGCGAAAATGGAGAACCAGAGGCTGCAGCGGCTGCTGGACCTGGTCTACAAACCCGAGATTAGACTGCACAGAGCAGGTATGTTCTCACAGCGCACTATGCATGTTAGTTAACCTTATAATAAACTAGTTGCATTAAACCAGATGTTCAGCTGCCCTAGCTGGGGACACACCGTGATGTTGGACGTTGGCTATTTTTCGGACAGGTTAACCCTTAGTAACTTCAGACTGGGATCATCAGCCTTCACCAGAAGTGCTGAGCGCTGAATATTCACTGATGAGGTGTTCAAGTGCAGTGTCTTGTAAACTGAAAGCACACACACACACGCACACACACACACTGGGAGAATACCGAGCTGAGGTTAGGGACTGTCTCTAAATTACATTACTAAATGCAGCGTGCTAGGGTCTGTCATCATTCACACCAGTATATTTATCTTGTTGCATAAACAGTTGGTATTTTAAACCACATTAATACAGTGTGTGATAAAACTGTATTAGAACATTATGGACGTTCTCCCATAATGCTTTATCATTTGATCATGCAACATGGATCAATCAATTACATTTTTGTTCTCTAGCTGTCATAGTTTTGGTCCAAGACATGACAAACTGTTTGCTTTCCTCTAGATCTCCATCCATCACAAGAACTCTAATATAGTTTTTTCATCGATAAGCCTTTGATAAAAAGAGTTTAGGTTGTAGAGCTAAAGTTGTATATTATCTCTTGGTATCCTCTGTTCTGTTAACATCAGCAGTCATCACAAACACCTTGGCATGATGGGAAATGTTGTTTTTTAAAAACAAATTAATTGGCGATGTTAGAAAACAGACGTTGAACTCTTCTAGTTTTTGACTAGAGCCTCATAGACCCAGCTTTTTTTACTTCTTTCCCTTTTCTCTGCTTTACTCTCAAAGGTACAACCTTATCTATACACCTCAGCAAGTGGCTCATAGGCATCTACATTTTGTTGTTGTTTAAGCAGCAACTTCTACCAGATGAAATGTACTTAAATAACCTTTAAAAACCTGTGCACATATTATTAAATAGACAGTATTTTGATGGGGTGTCACATGCATGAGGCTGTGTTTGTAATTCTTACCAACATACAGTGGCTACATTCGCATCACAGGCGTAAAAGCTCAAATCAGATTCTTTTGTTATGCAGTGTGTCAACTAATCAGACATTGTAGATGGTAAATAACTGTGTCACTCTGACCTTCCTCACAGAGTCTGTGTCGAATCCTGTGCAGATAAACTGTACTGGCACTGCAGAGTTGGCGCAGGGAGTGTAAAACATGAGATGTGATGAATGACTATGGTGTTATAATTTGAAGCAGTGTATTATAATCTCACAACCAACTCTATGCTTGCAAGTCATTAACCAAAGGAATCTAATATTTATCCTATATGACATGAACTTGGCACGAGTGTGGGCAGAGCTGTCTGTGCCGGGCACCTGCTGGCCTCTCTATGTTTGGCCTGGATGCACTGTACTGTAAAACAGTGCTCATCTTTATAGATAACGTATTAGGGAGTTTTTTTCTGCACAACTTTCTGATGCCTACTTGTGTCTGACTCTGTTAAAATAATGCTTCTGTGCAGTAATTGTGGGTTTGTGAATCACATTTGCATCACATGTCTATTGTGTTTTTGTCTGATGTGCCACTCACTGCTGTGAAATCAGAAGTTGCATTTGATTCTTTTGCTGCTGTTATGGTGAGTCGCTGGGGATCGTTCAAGCTTCCCTAGCTCATGATGTGTGATCAGAGAAGTGAAGAAAAAAAAAACATTTTCCTATCCACTGTTACAGATTCAAGGCAGATCGATTTGGAAAGACCGACACAGGAGGTTTGTGCTCAGGAGCAGCAGATACAGAAGAGGTGTAGTCTCAGTGAGGCCAAAGTGAAGCCAGTTACCCTGCCCTTCAAGGAGGAACAGACTGAACCCTGGACCAAGTCTGTGGAGACTCTGGCATACAGTGGCATTACAGACGCTAAAATAGTCACTGTTGGAGAGCATGAAGAAAATCTGACACTAGACAACCTAACTCAAATTGTGACCGTTGGAGAGCAGAGTGAATATGAGGCACCACACAGCCCAGCTCAAGTGGGAGAGCACGTGGAGTATGAGACAGCACCACAACAGGAGCAACTCTCAACATCCTTTGAACAATCTCCTTTATATACAAAGAAGAAAAACGTGTTTCTCTGTAATATTTGCTGCCAGGCTTTTCTGCTGAAGGCAGAGTTAAAATTGCACCTTGCAGCTCATGCAACCAAAACGTTACCAAAAGCCACGAAGAAGGACTTCACCTGCTTCGTCTGCGGTAGAATAACCGACACCAGAAGTCAAATGATCTGTCACATGAGAACTCACACCGGCGAGAAACCGTTCGGCTGTCCGATCTGTGGCAACAGATACAAACTCAAAAGTCACATGAAAGAACACATGAGGACTCACACTGGGGAGAGGCCGTACAGCTGCTACATATGCGGGAAAAGCTTCAACAGATCTTCCACCATGAGCAAACACGCCAGGGTCCAGCACAGGGAGGACAAGCCGTTCAAGTGTGCTCAGTGCAACCAGCGCTTTTCACTGCTCGTCGTGTACAAACAGCACATGAGGACGGTCCATGACGTTAACTTCGCCGTGTAAAATGCTGCTGATGGTTAAAGTTGAAAACTCCTAATCAGCAGACCTCATGTGTTGTATCAAAAACAGGTGCAATTGCTGCTTTGGAGGTTCATATTTTATGATTTTTGTGAATACTGCACTCTACATGCCAAATAAGCTATAATTATTAT
>OMLM01021318.1:140247-150925 GCA_900302695.1 Helostoma temminkii | reverse complement strand
GTTTAAGGTCACGGGCGGTCGCCTAAGCATTTCACTGCACATTGTACTGTGTATGACTGTGTGTGTGACAAATAAAATTTGAATTTGAATTTGAACTTACTGCCTTGCTGTCATTTCCAAACAGCACCAATCCTGCCTTGGTGACGATGCCGGGTTGGCTGGCTCCAGGGATCTCCAGGGGCTGACCGCTGGCTGCCGTGCTGCTTTCCACCA
This sequence comes from Helostoma temminkii, assembly GCA_900302695.1. NCBI lineage: Eukaryota > Metazoa > Chordata > Actinopteri > Anabantiformes > Helostomatidae > Helostoma > Helostoma temminkii. Next base: position 150,712 of record OMLM01021318.1, on the reverse strand, counting down.
GAGTGGAGCCATAGAAAGTCACTTTCTACACAAATACAGACACAAGATGGCAAAAGTTTGATTAAGACAATACAACTGTAATAAATGTAGCTATGAGCTGTATCGCATTCTAGATATCAAAACAGGGACTGAACGAATTTGAATATGCATTTAAATCCAGTTAAGGTTATGGGTAAAGTAAAGTACAGGTACAATCTATTATGGACTAAATATGACTAAGCTCTAATAAATTTGCACAGCAGCAAAAATATTTCACTCTTTTCTTATCTGCTTTGCTAAACAGTCACTCACAGCTACAGGGAATGTCCAGTGTTCTCCACGTCAATCAGCAGAAATAAGGTCATTTTAACATTTTCATTATAGAAATGTACCATGATTTAAATTCTGTTCACAAAAGTGGTGTTATCACAAGGATCTACCACAAGAGGGAGTTAACTTTGACTGTCACTGAGAGTACTCCTTTTCAATTGTAATCCTCTACAATACGCCAGAGGTAAATCAAGTAGCATAGTCATTCTTTAATTCAGCTATACACAAACTCTACTTGCCTACAAACACTGCACTGTAATTGTGGTTAGTAGAAGTATCACTTCACATTTTTACTCAACTGAAATTATTAAAGTACATGGCCTAAAATTTACTTGACGAACAAAGGTAATTTGGACTACAACTTATTTTAAACTGTACTGAAACTGAAGTTGATAAAGTAGAGAACATAGATTTTAATCCACTAGTCTGTTGTTTGGCAAACATCTAAATTATCTTGATACCTGTCCATCAACCTCTGCCCAGGCGCCGGGCACTTTGTCGTTTCCCCTGATCCAGTTGTGAAGAGCCTCTGCAGTCTGGTTCCAGTCAATCTGTCACCAAAAAGCACAAAAAGCTTCTCATTATCTTTTCTGATGTAAAACAAAAATCCAAACACAGACGAGTCAGTTTGATATTTTCATGTGAGTAAAAGTGCAGCCCTTTGTTTCATAAGTAGATATCAGCGTCATCATATTAACAATATAAGCAGATATCTGCATCATCATATCAAAATCCCAGTTCAACACTTAAGGTCAACAGACTTACTGTTAGGGTCTGAAACTCATTGCCTAAATATGAGACTGTTTAGAGTCATTGTCCTTGGGAAAATAGTTTCAAAGATTATTATCCAGCAGAATAATGTCATGGTGAGTGCAAGCTGAAGCTCAGTAGAAGCTGCTGATGGAGCAGGACAATCTACTACAGAATGGCTCCAGATACATAAAATTCACCTTTTGGAGTGGCCCAGTCAGAACCAAGACCTCAACCCGATAGAGATGCTGTGGAATGACCTCAAGAGAGTCATTCACACCAGACATCCTGAAACTATGACTGAAGCAGCTGAAGCAGTTCTGTGAGGAGGAATGGTTCAAAGTTCCTCCTAAACATTGTGCAGGTCTAATCCACAGCTACAGAAAGGGTTTGATTGTGGTTATTGCTGCCAAAAGTGATTCAACCAGTTGTGACTTTGGTGAAGATCAGATCACATTTCATGACGACTTTAAGGAGAAAACAATCAACCATTACTTTTTCTCGCAGCTTTTATATAAGCTGGAGTATAAACAGAGCAGTGGAAAGTGATCTGCCTGCATGTCTTTACCTTAGCATTTTCTTTCTTCTGGATGCCCTCATAAGTGGCTCCCTCCTGTGGTTGGATGATCTTTGGGGCCTTGCCTTCTGCAATTAGCCTCACTGCTTCAACCTGAAACCAGAACACTGTAGTTCAAGCACTAAATGACTGTCTGCAGTGGTTTGAATTCTTTAGCTTGTTTACTTACATCACAACTTTCCAACTTTGCAAACAAGGCTGCTGTGTTTGAATTTTGAATTAAGATTTAACACAGTCCATCTGTTTATACTCGTTTCAATATGTATGAAAAGATGCCAGCAGACTCACAAAACATGGTTGTGTCGTGTATCCTGCTAGCAACAACAGTGCAGCTACATCGGATCCCTCTTCCCTGTGTGACTCAACTGTGAATCATCTCTATATCATATGATAGTGAATCCTACATTTTCTAAATTCTAATCTTAAAACAGTGCATCCTTCAGACAGAACTAGCTCTTGATATAAATCAAGCTGCTTCACATTGTGTGCCAGTTGACCAGCCATAACCTCTGAGGCCACACAAACGCATGTTAAACTTTACCTGAGTCCCACACTTGTGTGCTTCCCATGTTTCTCATGTGTTTCCCATGAGAAGGCCCTGAGCAACTGCCTCAGCCTTCACCACCTCAACACTACTTTGCTTCCACTACACTTACTGTGCCTTTGACTCCCTCTGGGAAGAGGAATCTCTTGTAGATTGTATTGACTGTGTCATTGGGTTCAACATCACACTCCTTCTGCAACAGGATTGGTCCAGTGTCCAGTCCGTCATCAGCCCAGAACACTGTGAACCCAGCCTTTTTGTCACCGTGAATCAGTGTCCTGTGTGTTCAGAGAGAGCACGTAAAGTATTGGACTTGTCACCGTACTCCCCCTTTCCCTGACCTGAAGAATGTGGACATGACTCACCAGTTGATAGCAGAAGCTCCCCTGTGGCGAGGCAGCAGGGAGGGGTGGTAGATGATGGAGCCGTGTTTCGGGTGGTCGATGACCTCCATGGGGATGAACTGGGAGCAGAAGGGCAGAACGTTGAGCTCGGCACCCGTGGCTTTGTACTGAGACACCACCTCCGTGATGGCCTGGCCCTTCACACGCCAGCGGGGGAACTTGAATACGGGTACGCCATCTTTCTCTGCCTCAGTGGCTGTGGGAAAAAAAGAAATCAATTAAACTGTATTGTGTGAAAAAATAGTTGTAGTAGTTGTAGTAGTAGCTGACTACAGTGTTGCTGTAGTCAGAAAAAAAAGTCAATTTATTATAAGCTAATTTGTTTGATTCGTTGTTGCCAGGATAGTGAATTTTGATGTGAACGTCCTTACTCCAACTCCATCAGAAATGTACTACAAGAGAAATCACAAGCCAATGTTTGCCAGTCCAAGTTCTTCTGTGCTTCGTCTGTAATCACTGTAGAACAAGCATGTAATTACAATTTTGAGGTGGTGCACATCAGCTGCAGTGTGCTCTGATCTCAGGAACACTGCAGCCTGGCTCTGCTGGAGGTTTCTTTGGTTAAAGGGTGTTTTCCCACTCCACTGTCACCTAGTGCTGCTCAAGGGGATTTGTCTTCTTCTATATAATTTTAGAAGGTGTGTCAAGTGTGATTTTTGTTGTTATTTGCAACTATATAAATAAAATAAAATAAAAAGGCATTTGAGGTTTTGTTTCACAGCCAGTCACACCTACAGTCATTTCTAGTCCCTTTGCAGAGCTGTTAACCCAAATGCTGAATGTTATGGCTGTTAGTTCTTCTGATACAAAAAAAATGATCTAATATTGTCACATTTTTCATACTTCATGTTGTTAATGGAAAATACTTGGACGCTAATGCTTATTATGATGCAACTTTGCTAAAACAGCTACATTAGTTATATTAGCCTGTGTTTAGATAACCAGACGTCAAGCCAATGGAAAAAGAGTCCAAACTTCACTTAGCTTGGCACAATCATGCCTCTATTACAGCAGGTGTGCTTATTTTTCTTGGAAACATGTGGTCAGATTTATTGACAGAGGAAAGACAGCCGTGTTACAGCCATGCATTTATGGCAAAGCTCATGTTTGGAGGTCCCAGGAAGTAAAGTTCTCACCCAGTGGGTCAGCCTTGCCATCCTTGTCAGGGATGGTGAAGACCCCTACGATGGTGTGACCGTCCTTCCTCAGCTCCTTGTACACCTCCTGGCCGAACAGACTCTGACCGATCACTGCTATCTTCATCCTCACAGTCGACTTTGTTCTGGAGGGACAATAACACACACCAGGATAAACACAAAATATGTTTGTGATCAGTATAAGCAATTAAACTATATGTCTTATTTTACATATAAAAAAACAAAAAAAATTTATTACAATTGCTGTTGGGGGGTGACGTTTTCTTTCTTCTTGCATATAATATTTTATACTTTGCAACTTTGAAGGATGTGAAAAGGATCCTTTACCTCCAGTCTTTCTTTGGCTAAAGTACATTTAAAACTCCAAGAGATTCATGAGCTTTAACCGTCAACACTCTGATAACAAAGCGATAACAGACTGATAAGCTCAGTGAGTTTGAGTTGTTTTGAATATATTAAGAGATTACAAGAAACTCACTCACACTTTGGGCAAACATGTTCAAATCTTTACTGTGTGACTGGGTTCAAAGAGTAAACTAGCAGACCTGTGTGGTAAACTGAATAACCATAAGACAGTATGCAGATATGTTCCACATAAATTGTGAATGGAAAAGTGCTCAGTAATCGTGACTGTTAGTTTGACAGATCACTGACCCTGAACCACGAGGGGTGGGGTCTGCGTTACTGCCAATCTGCATCATGGCAGTGTACAGTGGCTCATGCCTCCAGTATAGACCAATCAAAAGCACAGAGAAGTTAAACGTATTAGGCAGCTCATTGAATGGACAAGTTCCGACACACAGCTCAAACTGCTACAGTTATATCAATAATCCCATCTATGACATCTTGTGCAGCCACAGCAGCAGTGATATTAATATCCTCATCTGTTACTGCAAACACCAACAGTCTCTTAATGCAAATGCAAACAATCTTTGTGTGCAGCTGAAGAACAGTTAGCAGACTTTACATTAACAAGCACTGTGCAACATGCAGAGAAGATAATACAGAAAAATAAAGTATTGCATGTCCTTACCTCAGCCTGTAGACAGTCCTGCTTGTCTGAAGAGTGTGCAGACGGACACCCTTGCTTTTAATTTCCTCCCCCCAGTCACACTTGCAGACGGCACAGTTATATAACTTGTACATAAAGCTGAGTGATTGGACATGCTGCAGGGGCCGGCCTATCAGCTGTCTGTGAATGAATCCAATCACAGGGAGGTTTTGCGTACATGCTGTAACCCCAGAATCTGTGGGTGCATCTCATTTCCCTTCACTTGTGTCTCTTACTGAAGACGTGAGGAGACACAAAAGCAGGGAAGACGTTCTTAGAGAAAAAATGTGCTTGCCATGGTCAAGTGGAAAATAAAATAAAACTCTGGTGACCCATTTACTGAATCTGATTTTACTTGAACACTGGAGATTTCAGGGTTTGTCACCCAGCTATCCATCCCACTCCACTCCCACCCCTTTGTTCTACTCCAGTTGTTCAGCTCTGAAAGATGTAACTATATATTAAAATCATAGATATGTGCATATGATGTTGAATGATAATCCCTCAAAATGTTGCAGCACAAATGACACAGGTGTAAAGGTTAAACCATAACCAAGTCATAACCAGGTGGCTGCCATAGTATACTAGAACAGGGGCAGAAGGCCATAGTAATAAATGTACCAATCCCAAGTGCTGGCAACATTGGGAAGAAGGAACATGAGAAGCTCAAGAGATACCAAGGGTTGATAATCTGCTGGTAATTGGAACACTCAGGGGTGTGAGCCCCAAACTGGAAGAGAGGCTCCAGCTGATTCCTGGAATAACATCCATGATTTTTGTCCAGAAGAGCACAGTCCTAGGAACAGCTAAGATGCTGCGCAGGACCCTCAAGCTCCCAGGCCTCTGGCTGAGGAGCAGAGCTTGAAGGAAAACGACTCATTCACAGCTACAGGAAGTGTTTGCTTGGGGTTACTGCTGCCAAACACTTTTCACACCGTTTCATTTACTTTGTCCACTATAACCTTGTATTTTTAATGGGTGTGTTCAGTAAAGACATAAAATATCATGACTGTTTGTGTTTTATCAGCTTAGAAATATTGCAATATTGTTATCTTTGACCTTGTTGAAGATCAGATCATATTCCATTTTATGCAGAAACCAGAAAATAGTGCACATCTGAGCTATGCCCACCACTGTGCAAGCTCAGTGTCAGAGAGACAGAGACTGACACACTGTCCACTGAGAGAAACTGTCGCTGACACACACAGAAGGGCGAGAAATAGAAAGGCCACAGGAAGGTGATGGAGGGTGTGGATTGGCTATTGTGGTCACTTGATACATAAAATCAGTTTCACTGGTGACAGTGTTACAGTAAGAAGAGTCTGACTCAGCCTGACTAAGTGACTGTCAGGAAAATGCTCCTTATTAACAGTTGAAATGGTACACAGTTGTCTTTTGTGAAGCAGTGTCAGTGATTCTGCTTAAATGATTTACACATTTTGTTCTTTACACTATACAGTAACTAAAATCATTTCTATCAGATCATTTAACCATTAGTCAAGAAAATGAGAAATGATGCATAAAGTAATTTAACAGTTAAGAAAAACAATTAAAAGACAAAAGAATAACAATAGACCAGTCATAGAAAAGCTGTAACTGACAGATAGACAAACTTTATTATCCTGAAGAGAAACTGGGAAATGCAATAAAATCAGACACAATAAAAGCAGCTGAGGATATAGTCCACAAAAAACACTTCACTTGCCTTCTCTGAGAGGAAAACAAAGCAAAAAGACGTATGTAGCACAATGTCAATCTACAGCCATCACCAGAAGAAAAACTCATGTTAGCATCTGTGCTAACAAAGATGCAATACTAAACTATTTAAAATAAAACTTTTCTTGATAATTACCAAGCGGAATATTACATTTTCTATTCAAGGAACCCTTCTGGAAAAAAGATTTGCAATATATAGAGCTGTATTATATTAGATTTTAAATACTTCTACACAGAATTATATTGGGTTACACAATAATAACTGTGTCTCTATGTTGGTTTTGATCTGCATTGCAGCATTTCTTATCAGCAGTCTGCACATCAAAGTGCACTTTGCAATGGGGCATAGATAAGGCAGCAGACAGCTACAGTAGGTCATTTAACAATCATAACCACGCAGGTTAATTGTTATCCAGAGATCAAAAGGTGTCAAAACATCCTCGTCCCTGACAACTGTTGTCATGGTAACACAAAGTAAATCAAATCATATATGTGCAATAGAAATATTGTTATAAGGGTTCCCTTCCGGTAGCACCGTGGCTCTGCAAACACACTGTTTGTAAGAGTGAGCGGGCTGTTGAGTGAGAGAAGATTCAGCTGAAGCTGAATGATTAAAAACTCAATAAGTAACAGTAGAGCAGATAAGGTTGTAGTTATTGTTCCTGTTAAGAAAGGTTGAAAGTCTTAATGTTGTGGAATGAGCTTTACAGTAAATACATATTTATTTTACATGTATTTATGTATTATTAAGTGTAAAAAGAATATTCAATAAATCATTTTAATATAACCAAAAATAAAAAACACATGGTTTTGAGTGTGTACTTTATATTTTCTGATGTCTTCTCAAAATGACATATATAATATTTTACATCTGAAAAGGATGATAAGATGGACGACGTTTCAGCAGAAAACTAAACAAGCAAAAAAAGGTTGAAACAAATGTGTTATAATGTACTTTCGGGTAGATAGCATCAACATAGATTTAAAACTTTTATCTGACAACATTTCAGTTTTGCTGCGTGGTATATGAACATTATCAATGTATCAATTGTAAAATTATACAGTATATACAGTATCTGTATATGAATTTTTCATACCAAGGTTGCTTGTTCTGGCAAGTTATTGATATCGTGTGTATGTACATTAAAAGCCAACTAATCACAGTCTAATTCACTGTGCGAACAGTTCGACCAATAAAACTGATCTTGATTCTTCTTAAACATGCACCTTTATAACACAGCCTGACCACATGGTGGAGCTGCTGACCAATCACTGTACACATCCTCAGCCAACAGGCAGTATTTTGTAAAAGCTACTGATTTGACAAATATGTGTAACATTGTAACAGACTACTAAATAGTTTGAGACATAAAATAACAAAATGAAGACTCAATCACAATTAACTGCAAACACACTTTGTTTAGAGAATAACAGCTTAATTTTAACGTCACCTGTAAACACCACTTACATTAACATTTGAGTAAAGGCTAAATGTTTGTTGGATTTACATCTGTTCACTTCAAAAATCAAAGCATGCAATTTACTTAAGGGTAACCAAACTCCCTATTATCTTATAAACCTTTGTGTTAATGTTTTTTTTGGATTCAGACATTTTTCAAAAATATGCTGAGACGTGCAAAAGTTCCATCTCAGGCAGAGACAGAGGAAGCTTTAAAGACGTCGTTTACTTCAGTAGTTTCTCCTGAGGAAGAAAAAGTCTGCAACTGTAGCTCCCCTGGAATTAAAACTCTTGGCTTTCTTCTGTCAGAGCTCCCAGTCACACAGAGGGTCTAGGAACAACAGAGAAAACTTCAGAAACAGACCAAAAGCCTGTTTCATCTTCAAGACATCCAACGCTACCTCTCCATGTGACAAGACACTCAGGGAAGATGGGAGCACTACCTTCCCTTGTAGTGAAGCCTGCACCACCTCCCTGTGATCAAGACAGTGAGGGTTCCTAGGCAACAGGACACTATAGGAGCCACTGAGATATCTGCAACACAGCGAACCTCACTGTCAGAATTTAAAGACATTCCAACACCAGAATCCAGTGTGAGCAAGAAACCATCTGCAGTGATACCACAGAAGCCCGCCCTTCAACCTGCTCCACAGAAGAATCTGGCTGTTGCTCCTAAATTCAAAGATTCACCAGGGAAAAGAGATGTGCCAGAAAGGACAGGTACTGGACCGGCAAGATCAAGACCAAAACTTATTGCATCTAGTGTACCTGGGCCAGAGAGCACTGCTGAACCCAAGGATCCAAGACCAAAGATCACCAGAACACAGCTTAAAACAAATAAAGCCAAGACCAGTGCAAAGCTCACATCATCCAAGGACCAGAAAATAGAGAAACCAGCACACAGCCCACTACTGTAGAGGTTTCAGAGAAAACCAGGACACAGTGTACAACCCCTAGGGTCCTACAACGAGAAAAGACCAAGACACGACCAACAACATCAAGATCTTACAACTAAAGAAGACAGAGGCACAGTCTGCAACAGCAAAGGACTAGAGAAAGGAGAAGACCAAGGAATGGGACACTGTGGTCTGAGAGGATTAGAGCAAGACCAGTAGGAAACAGGACATTTGAGCATAGCCACACTTTCTCCTTTAGCAGACAGGGTTATAGACCATACGGTTTAAACTGTTTAGATGTGGGAGAAGTTGCATGTTCTGCTCACATCTGCCTTCATGTAGCACATCCAATTCACCTCATTAGGTGGAAACGTCTGCAGGCTGAATGTAAAAGTCCAGACCACAGTACCATCTCAGGTCATATGTACCATCACTAGGTGATATAATGATCCCATGGTGGTTCTGATTAGCTGAATAAATGCAGTCCATCTCATTTTTGCTCTGCAGCCGACAAGGTACCTATGTGTCCAGGAGGGGGGCCCCTCTTTTGTGTAGTCCTTCCCAAGGTTTCTTCCTTTATTAACCATTGGTGGAGTTTTTCCCTGCCTGCTTGAGGGGAGGTCGTTATTAGCATGTCTACATTGTTTTAGTTTAAGTCCTGCATGAAACTGAGCATACTGGCATCAATAAAATTGTATGGAATTGAACCAGTGTGGTGTTTTATTTTATTCCTGCTGAATAAATACTGAAATATTGTGAACCTGCGTAACACATTATTGGTTTTGGTCAATAAACTGCATCAGATTATACTTAGCAACATGTAGCAGTTTCAGTGCATTAGCTAGCATTCTTATATTATGTTCTTAAATATTAATTACATATGATATTACATACTCCTGCTTCCTCCCACAGTCCACAGACATGCTGTCAGGTTACCTGGAGATTCTAAATTGCTTGTAGGTGTGAGTGAGAGTGTGAATGGTTGTTTGTCTGTATGTGTCCCTGCGATGGACTGGCGACCTGTCCAGGGTGTACCCCGCCTCTGAGCTGTATGGCAGCTGGGATAGGCTCCAGCACACCTACTGGGACTAAGGGTTTCAGAAAATGGATGGATGGATGATTTTACATTTTGTTCTATACAAACATAATGAGGAAAGATAGTAATTGTAGCCAAGCTAACTTACATGTTAAAACCTAAGGTAAAGCTAAAGCTAACAGAGATGGTGATCTTAGCTCGGTCACTTGAAAAGCTGTTGTTTTATTACATGTATTGTAGCTGTCTGATGACTCACTATTGGCCAACAGTGTGGATTTGTTGGTCCAAAGACCTTTCATCGAACATTTACACAAATTAATTTCACCAAACCATCATTTGGTGGCCAGAAATTGCTTATCATGGCCTTTTGTCATCATTGCTACTGTAGCAAAAAGAGAACGTTGGTGTCTTTCTGGACAGAAAGCACCTGGAGGTGATCAGGTCTCCTCGAACGTCTCCTCACAGTCTCTGTCCAGCTCTACCAGCTGGAGCTGAACTGATCTCAGTACCTCACTGGATTCCACTACTGTGTCTCACTGTGCATGTCAGCTAGACTGATTGCTGAT
>OMLM01021318.1:127853-140206 GCA_900302695.1 Helostoma temminkii | reverse complement strand
ACACACACACACACACACACACACACACACACACACACACACACCACTAAACCACTAACCACTAAAAGAAAACAGTAAGACAAAAATGAATTCTTATCTGAGGTCTGGCAGAGTGACTGAATACTTTCTCCAACATCTCTCAGCCAACTTCATAGTGATATATGGGCAGTAACAGCAAAGCAGTTCAAACTACTTACAGTCAGTATGCAGCTGTGAAAAGTATCCATGTTAACTACATTAATATAAGAGCCTTCACTGACACATGCTGGTAGCAGGTAGTGTTAGTGTCAATACACTATTAACAGCTGGAAGCCTGATGGCTGTAGCAGCTCTGTATGACACTGTGACCTACTGTAACTTGAAGCCAGTCAGCATCAATTCACTTGTGTTGGCTGTGATATTAACTTATTAATATGTTGTGTGTCAACATCCATGCCATCTCTCTGTCTGTGGAACAGGGAAAGGACTGCAACATGTATGCCCTCCATTCTCCCGTTTCAGTTATAAAATCAAAATGTACTGTAAGTACATGCAAATAGGAAACAGAGTCCACAACACTGTCCTCTGCTGGATGTCTGGAGCATCCCCCCCTGTTCTCAGGGCTTAACACGGTAATACTGTGGTAGACAGAGGACAGGTTGGGAAAAATGTAATGGTAACTATGATTGATAGAACACACAGTGCATAACAGCCTGCTGTGTAGCAGCACACAGGGTGGCTATGTCTGAATTTGGGAGGAGAAAATTACCAGACAGCTGGAAACACATAATATAAATATGAATAAACTTAAATCAGTCTGATACATAAGATTTGAATCAATTTAGTTCCTTTATTCCCAGTGATATGTTGCAGTCTCTGTAATAAAATGTGATCAGTGGTGTCATCAGCTGCACTAAGATCTATTATTACAAGTAGAGAGACAAGTTCATTGTCTGAATCTAAGAGGATGAATTGAAATATCCTCACTGGAAACCTGAAGACAGCAGGTGCTGAGCAGGTGCTCATACCCAGAAAAGATCAAATGTCCAGTAAACACTTGCAGACATTTACATTTAGATGCAGTCATTTGGCAGATGCTTTTATCCAGAGCCACTTACAAGTGAGGTACAAGACAGCAAAACTCTAAGTAGAGGAGAAAATGTGTAAGCAAATCACTTTCACTGTACAAAAAGGCTCAGAGCTGAAAGTATTTATGAGGAGGCTCAGGTCCTTTAACGTCTGCAGCACCATGCTGAGGATGTTCTATGAGTCTGTGGTGGCGAGTGTCATCTTCTATGCTGTGGTCTGCTGGGGCAGCAACATGAAGGTGGCAGATGATCAGGAGGGCTGGCTCTGTTCTGGGGGTGGAGCTGGACCCTCTACATGTTATAGCTGAGAGGAGGATACTGTCCAAACTGATCAACATCAAGTGCTCCACAGAGAACCACAGGAGATCCTTTCTGCAGGTGGCCATCAAACTGTACACCTCGTCTCCCATCTGTAAGGAGGTGGGGAACTGATGAATTAAGCTATCACTGCAATCTGGTCTGCTGTTATTGACCCATTTCATCCACCCTTCAATACTCTGTGTATATATATTGAGTGTGTCTGTGTCATGAGATGTAAGATGAGATTTGTTTTAAGTCATTTAATGTAAGTACATTTTTGTAGTGTATTTAACTGCATAGAAAGTTGCTCTTTTAAAGTGAGGTTGCTGAGCGTGCAGAGTTCTGTAGCTCAGTCCACCACTGTGGGACCACAGAGCTGAAGAGCTTTGCATTGGATCTTTTGCATTGTGATGGGACCACCAGACACCGTTTGTTAGCAGAGAGCAGTGGGCGGGAGGGATTGTAGGCCTGAATGAGCGAGTTGATGTAGACAGAAAACGTGTTTTAGCTTGTGGCCTCCAAAAATGACACACACTAATATTTCTCTACTTGGCCTAGATTTCATTTTGTCCTGCATCACAAGCACTTGAAAGAACATCACCACTGAACAGTAAGCTCTGATCCTAATCTGCACTAAGTTGTGTGTATAAAGTTTATTCTCACTATTGACACAAACAGTCAAGGTGAGGAACATTCCTAGACAGAGCAACAGAACTATTTCACCCTGTAACTGATGTTTCCTCAGTGTCAGTGTGACTTGTGTCACATGTGTGTCTCTTAGTTAATCTGAACTGGTTGACCCTGGTCCTCAGTAACTACTCAAGTTAATGATTTACTCTGTATAACATAACCTGATCATCAGACCAGCACTGCAGACACAATGTTTCAGACTGTGTGTGAGTGTGTGTAAGGAACATAAATGTCTGCACTATGTGTACACTGACAACAACTCAACTGAAGTCCATAAACAGAATTTATTTTTTATTTGAGTTCTAACTTGTCTGAGAACAATTTTTTCATTTGATATTTTTTACATCCGACAGTATCAGGAATTTAGGCTTTTATTATTCAGTTTTTATCCACCAGGGGGCAGAACAATAAAACAGAAGCCTTTCACATGACCAGAGAGTAGTAGTATACATATCTGGTTCATCCCGTTTTTAAATTTACAGCTTTGTAAATCTTTATTTTCAGACCATGTTTCCATTTATTGACCCACAGAAAATACGTATGAAGAGTAACAGAGATGTGACAGAGGCTCCCAGAGCAAAATGTCACTCAGGGGACAGAAAACACATTTTGTATGAAATTATGATTGTATTACAGAATAAATGAATTCAATTCAGTTTATTTATATAGCACTAATTCACAACAAAAGTCATCTCAAGGCACTTTACAATGTAGGTTTTAAGATTTTATTTAGACAGATTTTAACAATAAAACTAAGATATATATAAAAAAACTCCCCCTGGAGCTGCACTAGGTGACAGTGGAGAGGAAAAACTCCTTTAACAGAAGAAACCTTTAACTGTATATTGCTTTAACCTTTATTTGTCACACAAAAGTACAAAGAAGTGTTTTAACAGAGGAACTCAGCCACATATCGCAGACTCTGGATTTCGCATCTTTGGCTGGTAACAGTCTTGATAGTGAGTAGTGGTAGTATCACAAAAAGGAAGCATGGCTTAATTCTGGAGTTTCACGTTGCATTTCCAGACGCAGCAGCTGACTTTGTTAAGTGACTGTTTTTTTATTAAAGTAATCCTGAGCCCATCAGAGTCAGAAATTAGACTCATGCAACAACAGTGTCCATCTCCAGCCTTTATTGGCAGGTCTCCCTGAATCACAACCTTATGAACTGTAGACCTAGATTCTTTACTATCTTGGGTTGAGAAACATTCCTTTTGAATTGAGTCATGACCCATCTGAGCCTTTGTTGATGCTCCTTTTATATCCAATCATGATACCAAACAACCTGCTCCATGTGGAATTATCCAGGACAGGATTACTTTAACATTTAACAAACATTTCTTTTTGTATTTTTGTCAAATAAATGTAAAGTAGGTTCAGGTGAACTGACAAAAGACAGAATTTGGTTTTAGGTTAAGTAGAAAATTAAATAGTGAGAACTGGGGCAGACAATGGTAGGATACATACATATAGTAGCCTACACCCTGATCTGTGGTGGCTCTGGAGATAAAGCACTTACACAAAGGAAACACTGAAAATCACAAAACACAAACAAAAGTCAAAGCACAAACAAAACGTTTGCAAACCTCTGCCAATACAGTATCCTAAAAGAGAAGTGCTCCAGACGATAGGGGCAGTAATGAGCTTGTGTGGCCCAGTGGCTACACAGACCAGGACAAACCAACGACCATTAATTCATCCTTGGTACTACACTCCAAAATTTCCCCTGGCCTGAGACAGCTCTGTATAGAACATTAAAGGCTTCTGTGACTAGAAAAGCACAAACAGAAATATTTTATCACACATTTTCTACCCAAATCCTGCTAAAAGAAAATATAGACTTAACTAACTATACTAAACTACACTTAATGAATAAGGAAATAATATAATTTGTTTCCTCTTCCTCCTAAGGAAATAGAGGTTCATTTAAAAATAAATGAGATATGTGTAACAAATAAACTTTTAAGATTGAAGTTTAATTTGGATGTAAATAATTGTGTAGCGTCACAGATGGGCCACATGGACTCATGGGAAGTGTTTGATTCATTAAAAACTGTCTTTCTGTGGTCACACAGGATCGTTATGAAGTTGTGACTGTGTGTGAAATGTGTTGAACTGACTCCTTGTTCTGACGTACATTTTGGGTCAATGTATGTATGTGAATGTAGCATTTTAATTGACTTCTTCCTATACAACACAGCTCTTAGCCTCCTGTCGGAGGAAAAACACATGCAGGCTCTTCCTGCAACACTGCTGTGTTTTTGCTTTTGTTTGCGTTTTCTGATTTGCAGAGAGTTTCCTTTTTGTTTGTGCTTCGACTTTTGGTTGTGTTTTGTGATTTTCAGCGCGTTTCCTTTTTGTACGTGCTTCGTCTCTGGGGACCACCGTACTGATCACTAATATTTACTGTCTGTGACTAGAGAGGGGCCAGCTGCTGAGTAACTAGTGATGACCTCAGTGCTGTGTAAAAGAGATTCACTGCATTGTAGGTTTGATCGGGGGAAACTATCTAAATGTTACAAAAGCCAGTCTAAATAGTTCCAAACCACCCCAAACCTATTCTCACATACCTGAATAAATAAAAAATAGCCCAAAGTAGGCTCGGGCTGCAGAAAGAAAAAATTATTTACACTTCTTATCTCAGGATGTGAAAGATTAAAATAGTTCAGCACCTGGAATATTACTTGTGGTTCCCTTGCATCTCTATATAGCTAGGTACATATGCTGCATTAAAACATCAATACTGTGTGTACAACGTGTTGGCAGTGAGGAGGATGCTCTGTAGTCTACAGTGTGGCCAGGAGCTCCACATATCCATCATGCAGATTGTACAGTAATTATAACTTATGTTTGAGTGTCTGTCCTTATTGGCTCTGATCTCTCTGGGGACGCTGATGTGTATCCAGGCGTCTGAGTGTATTTTCACATCAACTCAGGCTCCACACTGTTGGAGGTTCAGTGGCTATAAATACCCACTGTGCACAGGGCGTCCTTCATCAGCTTTCTCGGAATAAACCGAAACACCTGCCCCCCTGCACATCAACCCCACACACACACACACACACACACACACACACACACACACACACACACACACATACAAACACACACACTTCAGAGTAATTCATTACCCTCAAGCTTCAGGAAAACCAAGTCAACAAATAACAGTACTAGTAGAATTTGTCCATGTTTCTCTTTAGTTTTATCAGCAATCTGTCCCATTTGAAATGGGCCAAAGAGGAAATTGACTCATTTTCATCTTCTGTGACAGCAGGCGAACAGATGTGAACAACCCTCTGACAGCTAAACGGTCAAGGACAGCAATGATGGGGTCACATGCGGCACCACAAGTTTACAAGCACGGCTGGTAAGAGACAGCATTAGTCTCATACTATTGGTGGGTACGTGTGTGTGCTTTAGTGCTTATGTTCTGGCATCCTGTGACTTTCTGTCTCCAGCCTGGCCCAGGCCAGCCATGTTCACCTTGTCATTAGCTGCTGGGCTGGCAGGGCTGGCAGTCACTGACATAAACACGAGGTATAAAAATAATATACAGCCCAGTTAATAAAAAACCCAGGATGGTGCCAGAGGTTCAGACCAATGATTTACGTAATCTCATCCAGTCCCAGAGCCAAGGGGAATAAAGACAGGGCTCAGGGGCTGGGAAGAATTCAACATTTGCTGAAATGAGATGAGACAGTGACAACTGACTGAAGTAATACTGCTGGGTAAAATTCAGTGGAAAGTGCAGATACTCTGGCAATGGCTTTTTTTACAGAAATAATGTGTTCCAAATATGGAGTTTATAGTTGATAGACTTGATTTTCATACTGTTGCTAGAATGTATCTCTTAGTGT
Source organism: Helostoma temminkii (assembly GCA_900302695.1). Taxonomy (NCBI): domain Eukaryota; kingdom Metazoa; phylum Chordata; class Actinopteri; order Anabantiformes; family Helostomatidae; genus Helostoma; species Helostoma temminkii. The sequence goes on along the minus strand of OMLM01021318.1, from coordinate 134,292 downwards.
TATACGTTCAATCTTAAATTAAAAATGTTAGGTGTGGCACTGTAAGAACCAAAGTTCTGAATTACCTCTTCGATAGAAAGAAAGATGCATAACACTTGTGCTTTATTAAAATCTGACTATGAGCCAGTTGTGCAAAACTGTGGTTACAAGTTACCAGTATTTCAGCATACATACATACAGCAGATCTAAAACACATACATAGTCAATGTAACGCTGCTGAAGCTATGGTTTTACTGTTCGTAAGCTAGATGTCTAAAAAAAGTTTTATTTGGACATGTTGACCTACAATCACTGATTCTTTGCTAACTGAGTAGAAACTGTACTACATTTTACTATGTAGGAATTCTGGCTAAAAGCCTGTTCAACCAGAGTTTATAACACTGTCAGTATAATTATCCCTGGGAAATATTCACTCACTTTTTCCACTCAGTAAGTGCTAAAAGTCAGAGAAACCATGTGATATTTTGAGAATAACACAATTTCCCACAGTGAGATGGCTACCCCTGCCGTGCCTGTATATAATAATATAATAGGAATTTATATCCAGCTGGCAATTTGCTTAGATGATCATAAATAAGTGCAACATTTTGCCTGTGTCTGTTGTAATACACGAGGAGCATGTTTGAACAAGTTTCATTTGTTCAGGTTTGTTCGTAATATTTAATATATAATATTAGCAAATTGATATTACTGAGTCAGTGAATTAGTGAGCTGTCTATTGGAATATTCATTACGTAATTCACTTTCATTAGGCAGAAGTTATATAGACGCATTATAAGAGTGAAATCCAAGAAAGCAACTGCTCAGTCCAGTGGAGATGGATTCATTAAGACCTGAGCTCTGGCCTCCTCTGTCCACTGGGTTATTTAGTATACTGTAAAACATCACATACTGTGCTATGTGCTATAATAAATATGTGCAGACTGGTCCCACCCTATGGGGTTGTGGATGAATCACAGGTGTTATTCAGGCTGGCTGTGTTAGCATACTGTGTTCTCAGGTAGTGTGTGTACAGTATGAAGCACTATAATCATACTCAGGGTGCATTAAACTGTTAATAGCAAATTATGCATCAAAACCGCAGACAGCAAACAGCCTGGTCAGCTTAAGACCTGACATAATCTATAATAACCATATTAATAGATAGAAAATGCCACAATGGATGTGGAATGCTGTTTCTGGTTTACATGTATGTGTTCTGCATGTACTGCACATGGCATGCTGTGTGATAATGGTATGTGTTCTGTACTGCTAAATTATTAATCTAATTTTTTCATAATTGTATTTATGGTACGTTAACTTTATATTATCCTCAAAAAGTTTAGTTTAAGTGGTCAAATTATGCATGATTGAGGGTTTATATATTATAGACTGAACAAGTTAAAAACTGCAAGTGCATGTTAGAATCCCTCTTTATGCAACAGCTCCTCTGGAGACTGAAAAACCACATTTGAATCCATTCAGTTGTGACAGTTTAAGGATGTTGTCCATTGTTGTTAACTGGTTTTACCGGTCTTTGAGAAAACAGATGGCCATTTATGAGATTAAGAGGTGTAGCGTTTGGAAAAAAAATTCCGAAGAAAGCCAGCATGCAAACACATGTCCATGTCAAGCTTTGGGCCTCTGACTATGTGTAACATTTGCACCCAACTTCACAAAAGTATATTTATCAGACCACAAAAACATAATATGGCCACTTTAAATAATGAGTTAGCTAAACTATTACTGAACAGACCTTTTCATCTTTTAACTAATTATTTCAATTGTGTTTAAAAAAGTGTCAGCAACAGCGGCTTATTTGCTCTGTATATTTATGTAAACACAAAGCAATAGTAGCATTTATCATAGAATAGCTGCTAATCACATTTTCTATGCTGCCATGTTTTTCCCTGAACTGTACAGTACAAAGTCACACTTCCTTCTGCAGGGGCACTGAATGTTGTCAGTGAGCTTTTTTGTGTGTGTGACTACAAATTAGTTGCACATGATTGTCATTTGTAGGAGAGAGCGTTGGCATAAGTGCTTAAATGAAAAAAAATTAGACTGCTGGTGTTTCTTCATGCCCAAAAACAGTTACTGTGATGTCAGCCACCTTTTTTGGCAGCCTGGGTTTACATGTATACTACAAAGCAGGTGCTTCCCCTCCCAGGGCTCCCTCTGTGTCACAGTAAAAAAGCTTCCCAGCTGCTTGGTCTTGTTAGGCTCCACCGGTTTAGAAATGTATTCTAAATGGGTTACATTCAGATATATGGTATAAAGAGCAAATCTTAGCTGCGTAGCGAAAAGCAAGTCATTTAACGGAAACCCGGGCAGTCTGTAGAGAGAGGGGAAAAGAGTCAGAGTGAGAAAGGTTACCCAAAATTTTCTGGAGCAGCAGTACTTATTTTAGAGGGCAGGATAAATCAGACGAAGGGAAGACAGCCGAGCCAGAGACAATCACTTATCACTTGAAGACCCAGCCAAGGAAAACCATTAACCCCTGAATATGATGAGAAAAAATGTATCAGAGGTACATCTCCTGCATGAAGAATTTCTCTGTGGAAATCAGCAGAGAGGTTTTATAGAGAGGTTTTATAATAGATATATTGCTGGAACTTGTGGTCCCTTCAAGTATAATGTTTTAACACTAATCTGACGAGAGACAGACTGAAGAAAGAAAGTGGGCCTTGATATCAATTATATTATCTGAACATGTTTATTGTAATTCATGAAAGATGAAGATTTTATCCTCACCTATAGTGCTGCACAATTAATCTAATCCCAGTCGCAATGTCAGCGTGTAATTACATAACTGCAAAAGGCTCTGGGTTAATTAAATAAATATGTACATGTGCAAATGCAACAGCCTATCCCGTGTTCAGTCTCTGTTTAGGCAGCGGTGTGTGTGGTCACATGACATTCCCGTGTGCAGTGTTGCCAATTTAGCAGTTTTTTTAGGCGACTTGAAGCATATACAAATAGCAACATAACAACTTTTTTGCATTAACTACTTTACATGAGGTGAGTCTTGAAAATCTGTAGGTGAAGGCTATATTGAGGCTGTGACTCCTTCACTGTCTGTGTTCAGTGTGGCTGAAATAGGCTGTCAATATATGCAGTTAGTGCCAATGCAGTGTTCTATGATGTGTTCAGGCGTAATCATAAACAGACCAAAAAAAATCAGGGTGAACTCAACATGAGCGTCAAACATCATTATTTTACTTACAATGTGCTGTATAAGATCAGTGGATCAGTTTGTAAGAGAATCGTCAGAAGGATACCAGTGGGACTTCCACATGTGGGTCAGATGTCGGTATATGTGACAAATGCCATGTCACCAACACTTATCATCAAGATGTCTGTTGGTACACATTAGGGCAGAGACACACTAAACCAACATAAAAGAACTAGCAGCGATAAAGCCTGACTGTTGCACCACCTTGCTGCTTTCACTGAGGCCAAAAAGGGGCACTTAAACACACCGCTAAGACTATAGCCCACATCTGCTCTGCACCTGTGAGTAGAAATACCTCTCTGTACCAGCAGGTGGCAGTACTTTGTATAAGAGTACGCCCTCTGCTGGCATTGCCATGGCAACAATAGTAGCAATTAGGGGAGGAGCTGACCCAACTACTTTATCACCTAAAACACCATTATCATTATGTAACCACTTTGGCTAAGAACACTATGCAATATGAAGGAAAAGAGTCAACTTCTCTCTCACTACAATCTCCAGCTGCCGTATGTGATGTAGCAACACATTTGCAAGCTAGCAAACTGAAAGTCAGTGGCATTCAGCTGACTTGAGCAGGTAGTGTCTGTGAAGATTCCAGGTCATCCAGGTGAAGTTATCTGGAGGTGTAGTTATGTCAACTAGACTTGTTTCTGTTATGTCGAAACGTTTCACTTCTCATGAAGTAGCTTCATCAGTCGGATAGATGAAGAGACTACAAGAGATCCTTCCTCCAAGCGGCCATTAGACTTTACAACTTAATAGATTTATGTTATTATTTATGTCAGTACTGTACGTTTTCAGTTGTGTCAATGTGTTTTCTTTGTTAATTGTGTTGAAATGGATCTTTGTGATCAGAGAGCAGCTATTACAGGCAAAACAATCTTCGTCTTTTGAATCTTGAATCTTTGGATCTTGAATCTTATCCTCCAGGTCCTCACACTTTCCATGACTAAGCTTATCAGGTGACCAATGGAAGGGGCGGGTGTGAGTCACACCCTGGCAATCCCACCTACCACCACTACAGAGGGTTGTTAACTGTGGCCTTCCAGGGAAGTGTTAATATGTTAAGGGTCTGATTTTACTTGGGATAGATGAAAGAGCAGCATGATACATAAGAGACAAGTTATGCCTAACTCCTCCAAACCTGGTCATTGGTGTTTTTTTTTATTTCACGGACCTTTCTCTCAAACCAGGAACAACCAGATCAGTGCTTGCTGTTTGACTACCACCATCCACTACAACGCAAACTAGGAGTTACCAGTACTCTGAAACATAAAGCAGAAAGCATCCCCACCTCCACAGAAGCCAAGAAAAAGGAAGACAGGTATCAGAAGACAGGCCTCAAGGCTTGTGGATACCCAAAGTGGGCTTTAAACAAGGTAGTGTCCCACTCTGGTAAAAGGACCACAGAACAGGCGAATGCGCAGGGCCAGCGGAAGAACTTGGTTATTCCTTATATGGCTGGTGTGTCAGAGAAACTCAAAAGGATTTTTCAGAGACATCACATATTCACTTCATTTCCACTAACAGTGGGCCAAAGATTCGTCCACCCCGAAGACCAGACACCAAAACACAAGAAGAGCAAGATAGTGTGTGTAGTTTAGTGCAGCAAAGTGTTCAGAGCTGTACATCAAAGAGACTAAAAGCCGCTACAGATGATGGCCCAGCACACAAGGAGCAGAATCTCAGGACCAGAATCAGCTGTGTGTGCAGCTGAAGGACAACAATGTTCGCATTTTGGACAGAGAAGACAAGTGGTTTGAAAGATGGGTCCGTGACGATGAGGTATTTATTTGAGACTGGTTAAGTCCTCCAATTCCTGTTTAGTGGCAGGGTATTTATTTGCACATGCAAACAGGAATTGGAGGACTTAACCAGTCTCCTGTTTATCATGCTGCCCTGTCATATATCCCAAGGAAAATTAGACAAATTCACACCTCCAGAGGAAGGCCTTAGTTAACGCACCCCTGTAATGGGGGTAAGCGGGGTTGCCAGGGTGTGATTCACACCCTCCACTTTCATTGCTCACCTGACGATCCATTTCCTGGAATGTGTGAAGTGAAACCAACCAGTAGGATACATTTGTGGTCTCTACCAACAAAGTCTGGTTGCCATGATGCAACTTCCAGTTGAGAAGTCAGTGTACAGTGGGTTTTTAGCTGAAAACAGCTTCCTGCCATTGTGTATGAAAGCATGTTTTCATATTTGAAAGCAAAAAGTTCAATTAACTAACACAGTGGAGAAGCTTCTACAAATGTTAGTTATTAAAGCTGCCATGAATCCAAGTTAACCGTAGCTCACTGTTCACGAAGGACACTCCTCGAGGTTCTTTTCAAAAGAAGAGTGAGGGCTTTTTTTCTATTCCTTGAGGGTGCACATTTCCTTTCAACATATATTCACTTCCTAAGAAAGGACACAGTACACTAGGTCTTCTCAGTTCGCAGACATAATAAGATTTCAGATTTTATTTTTTACTGAGAACACATTTTTTATAGTTCATGGCTCTTCAGTGGATGCTCTCTGCTCTGTGCAGAGGACATTGAGCTGTTGGCTTCAATTTGAGCCCCGCCCTTTGTGGCCATAGGCCTGCTGAAAAAGCAGCAGCCAAGCATTCCTGGCTTGCTGGATAACTGCTGATGAAATGCTCGGCCTTTGCGCTGCTTAGGGACAGTGATAAAAATACTTCCTATCCCATCATTACACCCCCCTTCTCCAGTGTGTTGCAGTAAAACATGCTCTTCAAGTGGCACTCTCTACAAAGTGTAAGATAGTAAATAAAGATTTATTTGCAGTGGCATTTGAAAGTGTGTGAAGTCCTAAATGTAGCAACTAGGGAATCTAATTAGACAAAAACATTACTAGGGATGTACTTAACCATTATTTTTATTAATATTATTATTATTATTATCTATTATTTGTCATTATTCTATTGAGTATTTTTTCTGTTAATTTTTGATTAATACTTTGGTTAAATTACCATAGCTATTCTGCAGGTAGGCTCATTAGGAAAGGTCTTATTTACTATATTCTGCCACTGTGACGCAGGTGCAGCCTTTTGGGCTCTAATTGTTTTTTTAAAATGCACATAAGCTGCACTCTGTCCTGCCCCTAAACGCACTGAATGCAGTAACAAGAGGAGCTGGTGCTAATGCTAACACAGCTAGAAGGCTCCTTACACCACACAGTGTAACATTAATGGGAATCAACACCATTTAGTTTTATAGT
>OMLM01021318.1:108238-127429 GCA_900302695.1 Helostoma temminkii | reverse complement strand
CCTCGTCCTCATAGGTTACCCATGTTTAGCTTTTATTTCATTATGTAAGACAAGCTCTCAACTGCAGGCAGTCCTTTAGTTACAGTTTGTTGAGATTGTCATATTTATAACAGCTGTGTGTCATCAACATAAAAATCAAAGTATACTTTAAAATGACAGATTAAAAGCCCCAGTGAGAAACATACAAGGCCACAAACAGAACATTGAGACACTGCAGTGCCCATCAGATACATTGTGTATAATTACCAAGCATCACAGCAAATTACTATTAAAATTTATAATATATAAATTAGCCAGCTTAGAGGAGAACCTGATAGACCAAACCACTGTTCTGTTCACTAATCTACAGCTGAGTGTACATAAAGGTGCGTTAAGATTTAACACACTAAAATCCCAGAGTCAGTTTCCATTAGCATGTCATTTAGCACCCTCAGTAGGTAGTGTCTGTGTTTTTTTAAGGAAGAAGGGGCTGCACACTAGCTAAATAAACCAGGAACACAACAAGAGAAGAAGAAGGCATTGAATCTACTATTTTATCTATCTAGAATAAAACAGTGCAAATTATAAATCAATGTAAACCTGATAAGAGACCTCAATTATAGGAAAACCATGATGCAAGCACAGCATCAACTTTAGGAGATTTGGGGAATATTTTTCCTACAATTAACACACACACACGTGTGTGTAGCTTTGGTACAGCAGATGCAGCTGTGTCACAGTTCACTAACTAAACTAGCTGAAACTCTCCCCTTGAATTCTTTGCACTAATCTCAACACCTCAGAGATGTTTTCTTCTTTCATTCCAAAAGCTCTGAGATTTTTGTAACAAAAAATGACTTTGTCCAAAACACGTCCCTGATCATCAGACTCAAACACAAAACACCTGCACACAGACCTGTTGGAGTGATTTTTCCCTACAATTAAATGCTGACCTCGTCAGTGCGGTAGAAATCCTACTGGCAGTTTTAGAGGTCCCGTCAGTACCTTCAGTATCATAGAAGACAAGTACCATGGCATTTTCAGAATGTTGGTTATCAACATGGTACCAAAGTACTGGTACTTGTGACATCAATAATGAAATGTGCTGTAAAAAATCAAAAAGCTGTGACCCTCAGATGAAGACCAATCTAAAATTGGGGAGACACTTGGTTGAGTCTGACATGTGATGTCCCCAGTCATATCTCACAGTGTGATTTCAGTGTGATGCATTAATCCAATACCACAGCCCTGGTTGGAAACTGTGTGTTTACATAGCTTTAGTTAGAGAGCAGTCAGCTGCTGGTGATTCAGTCCACATATCTGTGGATGCAGGTTTTGCTGGTCTGGACTGGCGACTGGTCTGGCCTTGCTGCTGTGATATGTTCTGTTGGTTTGCTTTGCAAAGCCCATGAAACCAGCTTCACTTTCCACACTCGAGATCTGACCAGAGACTCATCTTCAACTAGACTTCAGCGCTCAACAAGACTCTTAGCAGGTGTTTATTATTCACATGGAATGTATCATGAATCGCGTCTTTTCATAGATATAAAATGGGTCTCAGATGATAAGGAACATACTGTAGTTAGATTAAAGTGGAGAAGAGTCTGGCGCAAGACAACAATGCAAGGTCATGATATACTGTAAATCAACACCATGATATTAGCTTCTGGGCAGGGATTCAAACCCTCAACTCAGCCTGCAGAGTCCAGCATGAATAACGAATCAGGGTGGATCCAAACAGACGTGAGAGTATTTAACATCTCTGGTCATAAAAACGTACATGTATATAAAAACATTTGCAGCCGTCCTCTGGAGGCACTTTGTCACAAACATGAGGAGGCCAAGGAAAAGAAGAACATTTGCTATCAATTTAGCCCTGCTCGCAGATGAAAGCAGCGTGCTGGATTTATAGCACCTCGACGCAGGCAACCATGTGCTGGAGGTATGCTGCATCATGTGGATATGAATACTGAACAGGCTTTCACTACCACGGCTTCCTATTTCACATATCGGACAGTTGTGCACTCAGCTCTCCTCTGAGGTACATGTTGACGACTGAACCACCTGCCTCACGCAGTCTGTCAGCCAGTGTGTTATCACAGCAGTCAAACATATAAATCTGCCTCTGGATGTTCACCAAAGAAGTAACTGGATCTGCATGAACATTTTTATGTGGGGTGGCTATTGTTTTTGTCAAATTGGCATGACATTTGGTAGTATATGGGACAGAAAATCAAAAATAACTAAAAGCCTGAGTAAAATCATATGTTACTTTACTGAAAGATCATCCTTCATTTCCTCTTCTCTTTCTGGCTTGGTCCTGTCTCTACTCCATACTCTCCTTTAAATTCTCCTGTCCTGTGTTCAGCATTGTGTACGTACAGTCTGTGTATTACAGTAGCCCATAGGAGCATGTGGTTACAATAAATGTAATAGTCACATTTTAGCTCATAATGATTAATACTCTCCTAATGCTAATGATCCCCGTTTGACAGTCAAATATGTATCTGTATGGCTACAGTCCCAACAGCACATTCTCTCAACTGTGACAGTGAAACATACTGTGGCAGTCAGCATAAATTTCAATCATTACAAATTTGACTTAAGTTGGTAAAACTTTACACAGAGAAGCTCCAACTAGTGAAGCTAATGTTTGACACTGTGGTGTAGCGACATTATTTGGGCCTAAGACAGAGTTTATAAATTTAGATTTTTACCCCCATTCCTAGTTTGTTTCAGCTATTTGAATAATACGAAGATGGGCAAATATTAAATATAAAAGTTATAAGTCCATAGTTTATAAATGCAAACAACCACAAATAGTCCTCTTCAAATCAATTGCCAGTGTCAGTTAGAGTTCACAGAGCATCCAGACCAACCAAGATAATTAACATTTCAAGTGTTTTCTCATGAATAATGTGTTGCCTTTGTCAGGTATCTCACAAACTTTCTGCAAGAAGTAGCCTAAAAAAAATATTCATACTGTGTATGGGCACAGGTAAAAATTAACAAAATGCTGGTGGATAGTAGACGAGATAAAGATGTAAATAGAAAAGGGACACGAAAATAAAGACACCTTTTATTAGCTAGCGCAATTTTAGCTGTTTGAATAAGTGGACACATAATAGCACAAAGTTGTTTTTCTCTGTGTCACTTTGCTTCCACAAATACCTGGAGCTGAATGTGTGTGTTGAATGGGACCGTATCCTGAGCCCAGTCCTGCTTATAACCGACTACAACCTGAATGAGTTTTAAAGTGAGCGACTATAAATGTTTAATGCTTGTGTTTAGTGTACAAGCTTTGTATATTTAGTTTTTAAAAACCTGACCCATTCATGACTCTGGTCTGTGTTTCAACTTTCCAATGTTATATTTACTTCAGCTGTAGTTGTAGTTCTGCAAGGAAAGTGGCAAGTAAAAATATTTTGTTATTAATAGTGGTAGTATTTTCATTTATGAATATATTTTGTTTAAACCCCATAATGTAAAATGGCCCTTAGATGCACTAAATATTAACTTAGTGTGAGACATAATATTATAGTCTGCAATTTAAGCAAATATAACTTTTCCTAAAAGCAAAATCATCCAATTAGTTGTTTGTTTTAAGAGACTCTCATTTTCTTTTTGTGTATTTACTGCTGTCCTTTTATAAAGTAATACTATTTCTTCTCAGATTCCTCATTTAATCAATAGAATACCCAGTTATTGTAACAAAGACAAAATACTTCAATTCATCCATGAAAAAAGTTTGTAACTGAACAGTCCCCATGAATAAATAGTATAAATAGTATAAAGTCTATGCTTACAAATACAAAAACTGGAAATAGTCAGCTAAAATATTTTATTATAGTTATACAACATGATGGGTTATTAATCCATGCCACTTTTGGAGAGGCAATGCTTCTGGAAAGTTTGGGCAGGTTAGCAAATCACCTCATCAAAGTGAGTTTTGCTGTCAGACAGTGAAATTGTCTGAAAAAAGCTGGAAAAAAGCACTGAACGTAGCCATGACTTCTTTTAGACATGAGCCTGCAAGAGGACTGGGGCATTATGAACATGCATCGCACACACAGATCTAAAACCTTACAAAAAAAAGACAAATGCTGTTATGATTTTTAGGTCACTTGGCAACAGATACTCCAATCATCCAACCAGACAGCAGCAGATTCCCACAGTAGATCATTTCTTCTATAGTATATAATTTCTGTACACAAAGACAATGAAACACTGGATGTGGCAGGAGAAAGAAACTGCTACAATTAAAGGGTCATTTGCTGATCTTCCAGTGAGTCCACATTTCTGTATGTGTACAGAAATAATCCACAAAGTGGTTGGAAACGGATGTATAACTTTAGAAATCTCGTTGGATTGCTTAACTTTAGTATGTAGGCCTGTGTGGAGTCCTTGTGTGTACAGTGTATGTTAACACCACACAACCGCCCTATCTGTTGACTTGAAACTATGTTTAATGTGTTTTCTGTATTTAGGATTATGAGTGGTGCTTTCTTGGTACATTGAAGAATATATGTGAAAGTTTGAAATGGCCACGGCTCAGATGTCAGTGGACATCAAGTCGAGGCAGAGCCAAGGGTCTGTGGTCATTTCAGACAGGGCTGTAATCCATCACAAGCAGCAATGCAGAACAATGAAATCCAAAATTACATTCTGGCCTGTAAGAAGTTCACCAGAATCCAAGATCTGACTTCTCTCATACACATTTAGGCCCATCCAACATGCATGCACACACAAATGCACACATCTGTGGTGTATCAGCATATATTGTTCCACATATGTTTGCACTTTAGGTTCCAGTGATTTTCACTTCTCCCAGCTTCTGTCAGGACTGATATTTCCCTGGTCATTTTGCCTGCTTCCAGGATTTGTACCATTTTTCCCCTTGTAACTTAACAGAGTCCACCATTGGCATTACTCAACCAAAAACTGTACCTCTAATGGCTGGGGGTGCTCATATCTAAATCTGTCCTGTGGAGAAAGTAAAGCTCATACTAAGTTTTGTTTGTCGCTTTGTGCACTAAGAGAGCACTTTGCTAAGATTTAACATAAGGAAGCAGCTTTAAAACTAACCTGTACAAGAGGAACTAAAAAAAACTGCTGTGTAAGGATGGAGATATACTTGCTCTTAACAATGAAGTCAATGCACACAACATGGCGCCAAGATGTTTCCGGCATCAGATTGACGTGCAGTTTGTGCACATCCAAAAATCTTAATGTGCCATAAATACCAGTTGCAATCCCACAAACATCAAACATTGTCTGCTCCTGTGTGGCTGACCTTTTTAAACCCTCCACAAACTGCAAGAAAGTATGTGAACAATGGCACATTATTATACATATTACAAGTATACCCCTAACCTAAGTTCCCACACAACTTACAAAGAGGACAGATTTCAATAAGTCATGTTGATGAAAAATGTAAGATTATATGTGCATGAATCTATATTTGCAAACTTTTCTCACTGCTATCAATCACATAATAAAACCAGTCAGATATGACATCATAGCTGAGGCTGCCACAGTGAAACATACACAGAGCGATTCACTAGTCTGTGCACACAACAGACAACACGCGGGCTGTTTTCTACCAGACTCTGACAAGCTGGTCTGTGTGTCTCCTGTGCAACATCACCACAGACCAACATAAACCCAATTTAGTTGTAGTTTTAAAAGCAGCAATTCATCATGGTTGCAGGGTACGTGGGTAGTTTCAGGGCTGATGGGATGAATAAAGGCTTGGAACAGACGAGCGGTTCACTGCTGGGAGGCCAGCCTGGTGGAATACAGCCCTGAGGGGTTTGATATCAGTTTAAGCAGGGCCAAACCCACCACTTGAGCTCCAGCAAACATTGGGCTGATCTTGGAGCTGCCTAACAAACCTCCATCTGTTTCCTGAAAAGGTCATGTATATTTGAACCAAATATACATGACTCTACAGTATGTGTAAACGCCACATCTGTGTGCCAAAGTGTGCCCATGCATATCTAAATGTCTTGTACATCTTTTTGCAGAAAAGCATGACAGATGAACATTATGTTTATCCTCACCTGACCATACTTTCTCCAAATATGTAAAGGGTAAAAAGTTTAATTTAATTTCACACACATCTGTACTCAAAGTGTCGAAGTGTCTGCTGCCTTATTTATACAGCTGTTTGAGTAATGCTCATTGCAGAACCACTTTGGTTCAACTACAACTACTATAGTGATGTATAAAGGGAAACAGAGTTTAAGAGTTGAAGGACAAGTTCAACAGGACTGGCCTTAGGTCCATAGGTGATTGCAGCAGCTTTTTAAAGGATAACATGGGCAAAACTGTAGGTACTGTTCTGTTAAAGAAAGAAAAACTCACAATGGTCGCTGAATAATGTGAAACTGAAAAATAATAAATAAGAAATTACTGAAAGATTAACTAATGAAAATCAGACATTAATTTTGAATTGTGGTTCAACAGAATCATTTTAAAAAACAAACTAATGAAACTGGCCTGGACAAACAAATGGTACCCTTAATATTTTGCTGCACAACCTTTTGAGGCAATTACTGCAATCAGGTGATTTCTGTAACTCTCAGTGAGACTTCCGCACCTGTCAGCAGGTATTTTGAGCAAACTGCTCTAGCTGTCTCTGGTTTGAAGGGTGTCTACTCTAAACCGCTTGTTTCAGCTCTTTCCCCAGATGTTCAATAGGATTTTCATCAGGGCTCATAGAAGGCCACTCAGAATAGTCCAATGTTTTGTTGTTAGCCAACCTTGGGTGTTTTAGCTTTGTTTTGGGTCATTATCTTAATGGAGGACCCATGACCTGCGACTGAGACCAAGCTTTCTGACACTGCACAGCACATTTTGCTCAAAATTCCTTCATAGTCTTGAGATTTCATTGTACCCTGCGCACATTCAAGACAACCTGTGTCAGATGGAGCAAAGCAGCCCCAGATCATAACTGAGCCTCTTCTATGTTTCGCAATAGGTACAGTGTTCTTTTCTTTGTATGCTTCATTTTTGCATTTGTGAACGTAAAGCCGATATGACTTGCCATCTATATGCTATGTCGAGTAAACAGAAAATAGGTTTAATTGTGTGTTTGGCATGGTATGTTAATTATGCTAATTATAACCATGTGCTCAGATCCTGATATGTAAATTAGCCATAAATTAGCTGCTGTGAAATATCGGTCGACTTCTAATTACGTCCACTTTGGCTCAAACAGCAACACATGGTGCGATCTGACGCTGCTGTACCTCGACCTTGGAGTTCACCTCTAATCTTTTTGGACTCTTTGGTTACCATTAAAACCACACTTCAGCTCCATTAACTGTATCAAGAGTGCACATTTTGCTTGTGAAGTATCAGGAAATCACTGATCAGGACAAGAAGCGCTCAATTTCTGGCCACACCGCAGAGACTAGGAGACATTTGAGGAGCTGATGACAATGGTGCACAATCACCACAACTCCAAGCCATCTGTGACTGTTTAGTGTTTCAGGCTTCATACTCTTTCCTGCCAGCCAGGGCTTTCAGAGGCCGCCTATGTGGCAGAGCTGGGACAATTATATACCACTATGAGTTTGAAACAGCACAGGAGGACATGCGAGACAGGTTAATCTGCAGAATAAATGATGACGACATGCAGCACTGGTTGCCGGGAGAAGCCACACTCCCTCTTATGAAACAATCACTCTAAGCTGATCGCTAGTCGTTTCAGTACAAGATCACCCTTCACACACTAGAGTATCCCCTGCTGAGATGTTAATGGGGAGGAAGCCCAAATCTCATCTGGATGTCATTATTTCCAGCATTGTGTGGTCAGGGGAAATGTAGAAAGAGAGGTGGGACCGACGAGCCAGGAAGAAAACAGGGGGACTGTGTGTTTGCCAGGTACATTGCCCAGAAAATAGCTCCTAGGAGCCATTTGACTCCAGACAGGTCCAGTATCTTACATGGCGGATTTGGAAGTTTATGCAGGCTGTGTGTGCATTATTACTCAAGGGTTACGACAGTCTGTATTTGTCATTCAAAAAAGGTCAGCACAAGAAGACCTACAACTGTAGATATACAATTCATAAACAGCATTTGCTTCTAATTTCCGCATCATTCCTGCTCATCGCACACAGTTTTCAGACAGTTCTAACCAAACATGCTACAGTATCAAGGACAAGAGAGGATAATGTTTGATGACTGTATTAGATCTTTTATCTTATCAAATTAATTATTTTTTAAAAAGGGTCACCAGGTGCTTGCTTGGTCAGCGGGATTGGTGCCGACAAATGTCCCACCTAAATGAAAAATAGAGAACAATTCACAAGCTAACCACACACTAAAGTATGTGCATCCACACACAATACGCTAGGCTTTTGTAGAGTGGGGACAATGAAACACCTAGTGGCAGAAAGGAGAACTCCATGTTTGATTTTGGTGCAGGGTTAAAAACGCTCCATTACTGATGCAACAACATCAGGGCACCACATACTGTACATACCGCAGTGAAAAACACCAACACTTTGAAGCCATCTGTTGTATTAATATCTTCGATAGAGTGAATCCAAACAGTGGAATGAACTGACATTACATTACATTACAAAACAAACTAACAAACAAAATCAAAGGAGAAGTTTAAACAGTGAGGATATAGTATTAGTAGTAGTATTAGTCGTTTTGGCTCCTTCACACCTCATTCCGGCTGTGGAAATATTATGGTATCCAGTACTGCCTAAAAGTTTCTGATGCAGATTTTCTACAGCACCCATCTACAGAAGCCATAATAAACAGCAGATATCTCATAAGCGTGTTCAGTTAAGATTTGTATGAATGAACACAATGACACATATTGAGACAAAATGACTGCAGTTTCATAAGTACAGTATCTATATAGTTACTGTGTATTACAAAGCAAAATGAAAAAATGTAAACAGTTGGAAAATATAATTATAGCACAATATGTCTTGGTCATGTACGAGGCATTGTGAAGGTGGTGAAATCTAATATAAATCAAAAACCTCTGCAGTAGATACTGTACTCCCTTAAGTCCTTGCATAGTACAAATCCTGCTAAAACCACATTTCATCAACCTCTACAGTACTAAGCTCGCATGCATGCGAATGTTAGTACATATTAACATGCAATAGTAAAAGTACAAGTGAAAAGTCATCATATTTCTTCAACCACAGTGACTGGAATTCATCATGTGGAGAGGGTGGATAGAGATGAATGTTTGTGTGAAGTTTCACCACAATACATCCCTTAGTGATCAAGTTGTTTCACTGAGTCTGCACAGACTGACAGTGAGACTAGCACTGCCATCACTACACTACAAACTCAGACACAGATGACTATGTTTTAGTGGTTGGGTCAAACTCCCAACAATATGCTGTAGTCATTTAATGACTGACCTTTCTGTCTGGAATAAAAACCCTTTGTGTTAAACTGATGCACTGCTCCTGTAAATGATTTGGCTGAGATGTTGGTGTATCATTCACCTTCTTTACGAGGTTGAAACTTATCTTTAGCTGTATCATACATTTTCTCTTATAAAAACAAATGAGATTTGTGGTTCAACTGTGTTTCATCTGTAGGCAAGACAACGCTGCAATTATTAATGGGGCATAAAACAGAACAAAACCCACAACTGCCATTAAGCCAAAAGTCTGGTTTCCTGTTTTAAAGTTCTTTTGGCTGATCCACACTCTGCAGTCAACTAACTGTACTAGAGCTGATCTTTACCCTTAATCTAGATCAATGTTTAATTCATTGTCTTTAACATCCAGTTTTTACCTGAATACAAATTTCCATTGCAAACTATGGACTAAGAGCAGGGAGGTGATCTCATAATACATCACTCATTAAATTCCAACACAGCCAAGGTTATGTAAGAGAAGTGAGACCAATAGAGGAACAGTAAACACAGTATGTAAATGGATATTAAGGCTTCTTTTACAGACATCCTTTTATTTGATGGTGTCAGGCTTTTTGAAGAACAAAGTTTTTCTGTTGCGCTGAGCTCAGTTGACTCACCTCATTCATCACAAGCCGGAGAGCTGATACATACACATGGGGCTTCATCCTTTGATCCAAGTCTGCTTCTATAAGCTATATTAGCCAGACTCCTAGAAGCCAATGACTTCTCCAAACATGGGGTTGGGGAAAGGATGGGCCTACTATCTAGTCTGTTTATGTTTGGAACCCAGAAATATATTACTCAGCTCTGCAGTTCCCCTCAACTTGGCACAGCTTTACAGTCTTTTAGTTTGATGTTGAAGTATTATAACCTGTAACTTTACTGTTTTTAATGACTCTCACTGCTCTAATTAACCTTGTTTCAAGCAGCAACAGACAAACAAAAATGCTCTGATAAACTTTTATACTACCTGCCAAACACCAAACAGCAGAACTAAAATATCCCAGCTGGTAAACATGAGACACACATATTTATCATTAGCTGACGGAGAGTTCCAAAGTTCTGTTCTTCCTGATTCAATAATCCCATCTTGTTTACCTTTTGTGTGTAGTGAGTTTACCTCTGCATGCTTACAGTCACTTTGGGTGTACTGCCCTTGAGAGACAGACTGCAAACCAAGCTGCATGCACAACAGTTTGAGTGTCTGGAAGGCCAGACAAATAAAAACCCTGAACACCACCCACTGCCTGCTGTTTCAAGCCCTTGATCTGCTCATTATGACTGAGATGTGCACCAATATATCTTCATAAACTTTCAATTGCCTTTTTAAGACTGTACATAATTCCCCAAATATCTCTTGAATTCAATTCAATTTAAATTTATTTTTATAGCACCAATTCATAACAAAAGTTATCTCAATGCACTTTACAGTGTAAGGCCTAAGACCTTATAATACAACTAAATAATACAGAAAACCCAACATATCCCCCTGTGCTGTTCCACTCCTGCGCTTCGCAGATTCTAGGGATATGTACTTAAAATCAAGGGTAGGCTTCAGAAATACATATATTTCTATCACACCCAATATTCAAACACCTAAATACTGTCTCTTGCTTCCTCGGGGCTAATTGCATCTGCCATGAACTGTGATTAACCAATTTTTTTGGAAATCACTTAAATAGAAGCTATCTGACACTTAGTGGGACCATCATTTGTTTTCCAATAGGACAATGACCTCAAACACACTTCCAGGTTATGTAAGAACTATTTGTCCAAAAAGCAGAGTGATGGAGTGCTGCAACGGATGACCTGGAGAGTGAAGGAGAAGCAGCCAACAAGTACTCAACACCTCTGGGAAGTATTTCAGGATTGTTTGAAAAGCATTCCAGGTGACTACCTCATGAGACTGACTGAGAGAATGCCAAGAGTGAGCAAAGCTGTCATCAAAGCAACGTGTGGCTACTTTGAAGAATCAAAAATAAAAAACATTCATTTTGCTTACCACATAATTTCATACGTGTTCTTTCATACTTAGGATGTCTCCAGCATGATTGTACAATGTTAAAATAAATAAAAATAAAGAAAAGTGATTACTGAGAAGGAGTCTAAACTTTAACTGGCAGTATATGTGTTGTTACAGTACCCAAAAATGATGGAGAGGAAAACCTTTGCATAAAACATCTGAGAAACTTCCCCGCCTCCACCTTATAGTCTTGAAACAGAAACTACATCTATCTAAAGTGAAACAGGAGATGAAAACACACTTGTGACCAGTTTAGCTCATTGCTACAAATAACAAGCTGACAAATTCAAATCCTTCTCTTAGTGTTCTCTCTGAAACTCTGACGAACACAATGTCAAATGGATTGGCCCAGGCTTTCCTAGATCCTACACATTTTTTAATGGAGTCACATTCCCCAGCACCATTTCTGAGGCACTAAACAAACACATTTTCAACCCCATCCAGTCACCCATGCAATTCGTTTCAGTGTGATCAAAGGACTGTCCTTGCACTTGCATCCATTTGTGTATTTCTCCTTCTTTTTGTCACAGGGACTTAGTCTGGGTGGAAAAAACAAACATTAAGTTCAGGAGTGAAGAAAATAACTCTTTCTCCTACGTGTTTGATTAATCTGCAAGGATATTTAATCATATAACAACTGGCGACCTGGAAATGAAGGCTTTGGATCAGAGGCAGAAATTACAAAAAGAATAAAAAACATCTTTAAAGATGACTGGTGAAGTTAAAGTTTCTTGCTTAGCAAACCTGGCATAGACAAACAACATCTCTATGACACTTGAGTCGCTGCTTTGTGGATGTATCCCTTTGCCAACCAGTGCAGTTTACATACATGTCTGTCCAGATGTATATTCTAATACAGAAGTAGTAAGATTCCATTCCATCTGCTTGAACTCAATGGTAAACTGATTAGATTATAATTGTCAGAGTTCAAGATGATGCTTGTGCTAAATTTGAAAAAAAATCCCTTACTGCATCCCTGTCATATAGTGTTTACAAAAATGGGACAGACCTGTAGTCACTGACTGTGGTGTTTGACCACCATAATAAATGTAACTGATCACTGAATCATGTGGCAAATTTGAAGAAATTCCCTCATGGCACTCTTGATACCCATCTTTCTTATTTTTTACACATTGTTAGTGGAAGGGATTTATTGCAGCAGATGAATTTCTGTTCTGGTTCACGTTACACCTTTTCAGTGTAAGCAATGTACATAATTCTAAGAAAATGTCATTTCTATGGTTAGAGTGAATGTTAAGGTAGGAGGAAACGCCCTAAAAGACTGGACACGGCCTTGAATTGTAACAGTTTCCTTTGGAGTGACAATCAAAGCACATATCTTTCACATAAAGCACATTTAAGAGTTTAAACTAGTAAATGAGTGTATGTTTAATGATATAATTGTTTAAATATAATCCACAAAAGTTCAAATGACATAGTGAACATGCCAGTAAAATGATTAACAAACCAGATGATTTAAAATGTAATGCAGGGCAGTGGCCCCTGATGCTGTCATTGACCAGGAATGGCCACACCTTCTTTAAATATAGCCAATAAGACTGCAATACTGTTAAACTGAGGCAGAAAAAGTGTTTCAGTCAGATACTCACTGTAATCACTTGGTTAGACTGGTCTTATACAGTTACCGAAACTGGTAAACGTTGATTGAATATGTAATAACTCTTATATATAATAATATAACCAATAAGAATGCAATGGCTTGGCAAGGGAATGGCAAGGAGAAAAGTCAATATCAGAAACACTGGCTCTTTCAGAAGTTTCACCATTGAATACATGCTATATAATTCCTTGACTATAACCCACAACAGTGTAATAAAGGTAAACTAAGACATAATGGCTTTCAGTAAATGATACTGGCTGTAATCACTTTGTGGCAAGGAATAAAAGCTATTGTACTGGGTTAATGGGATAAGATGTTTCAGAAGACTTTAAGGGCCAATATCATTTCTACCCATTAGCTCTACCGCTCCATTTGGTGTGTTCACATGAGGCGTAGGGGTATACCCATTCCCTTTGGGATGGAGGGGTAGAGCTAAGGCGAAAATTGTATTTTTAAAAAATCGCTAAATTTGTTAGCATTGACTTTGACTTCATTAGTCATTTGGGTGGGGGCACACACAAATCCTATTGACGTGGTTTTAAACCATGGTCCTCAAGGCACATTGCCATGCTTGTTTTCCAACTATCCCTGTCCTACCTACTGCTGATTACCTTGATCAGGGGTGTTCACCAATCAGAAGCTGTAAGTGCAGGGATAGATAGTGGTAATTAAAGACATAAAATTAATAATGTTCAGTACTTTGTCTGTATGTGAGAGGGCACTCTTTTTGGGGGAAAAGGCCCACAAATGCGAATGACAACCAAGTTACAAAGCAAGCTACTGTGGCTCTGTCAGTTATTCAATGATTCACTTATATGCCAAATTTCATTTCAATTAAAAAGTGTTACATTCTTACAGCAAAAATGTATATGAATAACACAGATTCATTAGTCACTGAGCATGTAATTAATTAGAATAGTTTTTTTAATTGATTGACAACCATATTACCTTCTTTAAATCTATCTACTGGAGATCAATAAAGAGTATCTTAAGCACTAATACATTTTGTTAGCTTAACACATCACGGTTCTTTTGGTACTGCAGCACAAGATAGTGGACATTTGTATGATGGTTTCGGTTTTGGAATCACTGGACCGCTGAACAACAAAACTGAACAAATATGATCCTTTTTTTCCTCTTTCAGTAGTTTTCCTGTTCTCATTCCCTCAAGTATGTCTCTCTATATAAAAGGCAAGTGTTATGGAAAAACTTGTAACTATTACCTGCCTGATGAATTACACCCTTATGGCTGCTGCTAGCCCTGAGAGGTCACACTCTGAGTGATGACCAGGGTGACTGTTTATTCCCCAGCACAGCAGCCCTCCACCTCTGACCCTGACCTTTACAACCTTAATTCGCTCTGTTACAGTGCGTCTCGACGCAGCAGCCTCTCTCCCTCCCTCCACTGTTCCCTCAGCTTGGTTTACTGTGTGTTACGTAACCTTGTTATTCCCACAACTCTCAATGCCCTTGTTTTTCCTGCCTCACTGCTGTGAATGTTCACTATGACTACAGCTTTCTGGTGATACTAGTCTGAACCAGTGTGGACCATATGTAAGGAACATTGCTATTAACCTGTTCATATGAGGACAACACTAGCTCAGGACACGGGGTTACAGAGTTACTGAACACTGTATTCATGAATTCACCATCAGCACCAATATTTTCTACTTTCTTTTTTCATTTTATATATATAAGAGTTTAGCTCACACCGTTCTGTGAGTGTTTAGACTGGAAAGGGTTGTCTGACTGAGATACTTCTAAAGTTTTGTGTATTTACACTATGCCTATTAGTACTACTTGGCAATAGGTCTACAGGTCCTGAAAAGTTTAGCAGGTCTGCGAAGTGTCCACGCATTGAGCTAAATGCTAAAAGCAATAAGCTAACATGCTCACAATGACAACATGTAATAATAATATGAATTTTACAGAACTGGCATTACCAAACATATACAGTATATACATTGCAGAGTGAGGTGTATGGGTGTTTGTGGACATGATGTGAATAAAAAATGTGTGTATTATTGTGGAACGTGCCTGAAGCTTTCTGTCTTGCTTTTTGGTGGAATCAGTCTGTGGCCTAATGATCTTCCCATCTGATACAGTTCATCATAAAGAAGGTGAGACAGATTGTCCAGCATAGCACTGAATTTGTCCACCATTTCCTTTCTGCCACAGCCTCCAGACTGTCCAGATCAAGTCCACCTACAGATTTTACCTTCTTGATCAGCTTGTTCAGTCTGCTGCCCTCACCAGCCTTGATGCCACCTCCCCAATGCAACTGCAAAGAAGAGAGCACTCAGAGCAACATTAGACTGTTACATACTTATACGGTATGTTTGTGCACTGCATGGTAAAATACACAAAAATATGTGGCTAAATGTGATATGTAATTATGTTTCTCCCACCAAACTCTGACATGGAAAAGCATGTGTGTCATTGAGGGCAGGCAGTTATGTCAAGAATGTTTCTAAATAGCTTTTGAGGACACACAAGTACAATTATCCTTAGTCGTTAATCACTTAAACTCTATTGTTTACACTGACACTAAATCAAGGCCATACCTCAGCAGCCTGGGTGTTGTGTTTGACACTGTCACAGTTTTTGTCTCTTCCACTAATCAGGTTTATTCTGATTCTCTATATCAAATAGCATCAACAAATAAAAAACGGCACCTCAACCGTGACTGGCATCTTTTACATGCAGGCTGTCCGCAGGCTTCTGTTGACAGCAATGTACAGCTCGTGCACGACAGACTAGGGATGTCACCATGGCAGATATTTGGTGGTTGATACCAACACCACTGAAATTCTGCAATACTCTGTACCAGTTGTGATTCCACAGCAAAGTGTGTAAGCCTTACAGAAGACTTCAATTATCAGGTAAAGCTCAAAGAAAACCACAGAGGCTGCTGCAAACACAGCGTGCTAACACACACACACACACATACACAGACAAATCATTTTGCTGGTCACATAGTAATGTTATGAGCAGCATATTATTAGATACAGTTATAATTCAATTAACAACTGAAATGTTCATCTTGAATTCTTTGTACAGATCTGGTTGTCTGTCTTTGACATGCTTAGGCTACCTAATAAGTTTAGTGTTTCCTTCTTTCATTTCAAAAGCTCCAAGACACTATTTGTAGACCATCTTTTAGCAACTTAATCCATAATTTGTCCCTCATCATCCAACTCAAACTTCAGATATCTCCACACACAATTTTTGGGGTGTGGGGTCAGCCTGAAAATGCTCAGACACATTCTGGGGATGTCAGTGGCCTATTTTCTTAATAATATGAGACCTTTCATGATTTGTCCAGACCTGCTAATCCTTTAAGTCTATGGCCAAGAGTGAGTCCTATAGTCCCTGGGTAGGTTGCAGCACCTGTCTATCATCTGTCTATCAGATATCACCATAGAAATAATACTTCTATTCATATTTCATGGCTTACACCTTCTATACACATCAGATTTCCATCACTGCAAGAGTAAATACCACAGACACCTACAGTGATTGCCAATGAAAACAAACCTCCACATGCTGCTTTTGTGTGACTGAGCAGTAAAGTTATCTCAGGGAGTGTCATGGGAAAATAGAGTACTTGTATTTCCAGGTAAAGCACAATGTCATATTGTTCTTCTGTGTTGGGTGTAGCTCTCAGTGTCACCGCTTCCCTTGTCAACTGGGGCACACGTACTGGACTTTATCTCACTCAGTCTGTCTCCTGGAGCAATAAACTGCTCAAAATAACTTCTTATCAGTTTTATTTCCATTACACAAAGCACTGTATATCTGTGGCTTATTCTACTCTACAAAGAATACAGTATAAAAGTAAAGAAAAGGATTCTAACCCTGCACTAACACTGGATGTGGCTACCGAAGGGTTAGGGCATCATGTAGAGAACGTAACATAACTGCTTCCGAGATGGAACGCATCGCAGCCGTGTCCAATGGAACTGCTGATATTTCTCAAACATTACATTACACTAGCAAAAAACAAGCTTAATATCAATGCACAAAATGCTATCAATTGAGTCAAGTTACATAAATATTAAAATGAATGTTAATAATTTAGTTAGTTCTCAGTGTAATAAATAAAATGCCTCAAATGTTGTTGAGAATTAATATACTCCAAATATATATAGCGCCAAATCATAACAAAAGTCATCTCAAGGCACTTAACAGTGTAAGGTTTAAGACCCTACAATACGGAATAAGGAAAAACCCAACAAATCCCTCTTGAGCAAGCACTAGGCAACAGTGGAGAGGAACAACTCCCTTTTTAAAAAGGAAGAAACCTCCAGCAGAACCAGGCTCAAGGTGGGCAGCCATCTGCCTCGACTGGTTGGGGTGAGTGGAAAGAAAGAGAGAAAAGGACAACATTCCAGTGTTTAAATAATTCCTCTTGAACTGTCTTTCTCGACTGTAGTGAAGGTTGGATACCTTCGTAATGCTGGATTTTCCTGTCACATTCAGTGCCTTGAGAAAATGACCAGCATCACTGTTTAACCGGCGGAACAACAAATGAAGAAACAACCTACCAACACAGGTCCTTTCTTGGGCACAAGTTCTTCCACCCAGTGATTATGTTTCACATAAAATGTATTGACATAAGATTACAATTTAGATTCAAAGTAGCAATGCTTTGTTGCCGATGTGTTGCTAGATTTAACAAATTTTCAGACCCCTTTATTGACTTTTTCTACAAAAAAACATTTTAAAAAGCAACTAGCAAAACATACGACAACCAACATAGCAACTTTTTTGCCAGGCATTAACTACTTTACATCAGGTGACTCACTTAAATGTGTCAGTGAATATTTTCTGTTGTGGCCATGACTCCTTTCTTTGATTTTGATTTTGAATTTAACATCTAACATAACTACTAAAACTTGTGTTTTAGAAAATAAGATTAATAGTCCAGTGTTTGGATTCAGTCTGATATAGTTCATAACAACAAAATTGATGATGCACATGATGCAGCCCTAATCATAGCAGCATAATTTTATAAAAGACAGGGTTGGCACCTGAAACATTATGCTCCAACGAGCCCTTTGTGTTTTGTGAATGCAGTGATCCAAAATGGGCACAGACATGGAGGCAGGTTGGTGAGTATATGCACATGTGGTCCTGTTTATAGTCTCCTGGGTCAGTGTAGCTCCACAGACTGCTACCATCCATGCAGACATGTATTTTGCGTTTCATGTGGATGTCTTTGTGAACAGTCACTTGAAGCCCAGCAGATTCTCATATAAAACATCATTTATAAACAATGTGTTTACTGAACATGTGGTGTTTCTAACCAATTCAACAAGTGTGTTGGATGCATCTCTTTTGTTGTAAAAGAATTTGAAAACCACACTGTTAGCTTTTATGTATGATTTCTAGCAATATTTATCCCTGCTTTTGTTGACATAGCTTTTATGTATGATTTCTAGCAATATTTATCCCTGCTTTTGTTGACATACCACTATATTTCATGGCACTTTACTGACACTAAAAGTGGAACTGGGTGAAGCCATCAACTGTGTATTTTATCACCTAAATAGCTATCAAGGAATCTTTTCATATGAGCACCACTCCATAGCACTATTTGTGTTTGAAAATCAAAAGCTTGCACTTGACCTGGCAGGTTGACATATACTGTATTTTACTGTGTATTGTCCCTTGAATGATTCTGTAAAGTATAAGGGTAATTTCACCTGTTCTGTACTGTAAAGGGAAAAATAGGAAATTTGAAAATCCACACATAGCAGCTGTAATAAAAAGAGTAATGTTACATCAAGCTGCATCATCAAAACATGAGAATCAGTTTTCGTTGAAATTGTGCAAATTTTGCAAAGAATGTTTTATCTGTCACTGCACTGCAAAGATGAAAAACCTGAGGTAAACACAGGACTGGACTTGAATCTAATGTCTGTGGATTTATGGACATTCCTTCACGCTGCACAGAGAAGAAGTCCCTGATTGTTTCCCTCAAGCCCTCATCCAAACCCAACCCCCAACACAGTTGCACACACTCAGCTTTCTGTTACATAACCAGATCCCCATTATCACACACACACACACACACACACGTATCATAAAGTAAAGGAGGAGCAAGAGAACATTACTGCTCATCTGGATGGAAGACACTGTATATACTTCACTTTTGAG
>OMLM01021318.1:87552-108218 GCA_900302695.1 Helostoma temminkii | reverse complement strand
TGAACAAGATGGATGAGCCGTCAAGCAGTGTGAAGGCCTTCAACAGGAATGATGAGCAGTTCCTGGAGGCATTTGCAATCTTTTGTGGTCTTGGTATCCAGAACACACAGATGTATGAAACTGTGGAGAGAGCCATGGCAAAACAGGAGGTCACCCTGGAGGTAAACCTTACACACACACACACACACACACACGTATCATAAAGTAAAGGAGGAGCAAGAGAACATTACTGCTCATCTGGATGGAAGACACTGTATATACTTCACTTTTGAGGTCACACACAGCAAACAAAAACATACAGGTAGGAAATAAAATATAAATGTATCACTGACTTCCCCACTATTTAGCTGTTTTGGTCCCCCGATACGCTTTTGTATGTGAATTGGAGGGATTCACCCAGAATCTCTATTTTGCTTGTTTATATGAGCTGCAATCAGGAACCTGTCCAGACCGAGCATAAGAACAGACAACTGGTTAAAACGTGTGTGTGTGTCACTGACACATGAAACTTGACATCTTGCAGTGCCCACGCTCTTGGATATTTTGAACTGAATCACAGTCAGATCACAGTGACTCCCTTTAAAGTGACTCACCCAAATCCTTATGTGTTTTAAGTGATTGTAGTATTAAAACACCAGTATCTGGGAGGTCCAGTTACTAGTTATTCAGTATCCAGGACAATAAAGACAAAAGAAATGCTACAAGCAACTGCACAAAAGGTTTCTGAAAAGCACAAGTCACTGTGTCAATATCCCGTGAAGTACAGTTATCATTAAGAAATGGAAGAAATATGGCAAATTTGCACCAGTGAGTGAAATTGCAAGATGAGGACTAGTGAGGGAGACCTGACTGTACGTACAACAGCTGTTGGGTGTGTTCATCATCAGCTGAAGATGTAAGTTACAATGGCAAAAAACAAAAAGTCTCATAATAACTTTCAATAAGAGTTTGCCATAGGGACTATGGGAGGTTCTATAGTCTGATGAAAACAAACCTGAACTTTAAGCTTTGTTTGGTGTAAACCAAATACTGTACATCATCACAAACACCATTCTCACTGTGAAGCATGGTGTTGGCAGCAGATCCTGAAAGGCTGAAAGGATGGTGAAGGCAGGAAAATATAAGGACGTCCTAGAGGAAAACATCAGACATTCTGCAAGATAACCCTAGGTTAGAATGTGTTTTCCAGCAAGACAACCAAAAGCTACACAGAGGTGGTTGCAAAAACATCTATGTTAATGTTCTGGAGTGGACTTGAAAAGGATTGTTTATTTATGATACCTATGCAACCTTAAAGAGCTGAGCAGGTTAGAGGTTTGGTCAATATTAAAAACAAACCAGTGGTGACCACTTATGAAGACAAGTCAGGAACAACAATCTAAAGTAGCAAGTCAGAATCTTGGGCAGCAAACTATTCCCTTGACCACCTGCGGTGCTATAACAGTGTTATGTTACTTCAGAGAGATTTAACTTGGCCACAAAAACTCCTGCTAGAAAATATAAGCTGCTTTTACTGTAATCCTGAACTTCTTTAGACATTACCTGAGTGAGCTGCATCAGAGTATGCAAAAGTCAGTGTGTCAGTCAACCCAGACTTAGTATTTTATCCTTAGTACCAAGTCTGTGTGAACCCATGTGCAAATACAGCAAGTAATCATTCACAGCAAGTGAAGAGTTGCTCCCTTTTAGTTGATGTGTTCAACACAACAATGGAAAGGATAGACAATATTTACAACGCTGGATCTATTTTGATGTGCTGTAATCAAAACACTGTGGTGTACTTTTTGTGTTATTTTGCCTCCTGTACACTCTTCTACAAAACCATTCTGCATGTGAGAACATGTCTGACCCAGACTATCTCCTGTTATATACCACATGTGTGAACAAGAAACTCTACACAATATCTGGACCTGAATCTCCAGGAGTGTCCAGGAGTGCATATGTGAGAAAAGGTTGCTGATACTTGAGTAAAACAAAACCAGGCAACAAATGGAAAAATTGAAAAATCAGGAGGAAATAATACACAGCAGAAGATATTAATGAATTTAATACAGTGTCACAGTGCCTCTGTGGGATACATTTAGATAGTGGGTCATTTGTAAGGCAGCTGCCATGTTTGGGAAGTAGATTCTCAGCTGATCAATCTTTGCAGTAACATCAACAATTTCAAATAAGCTGTTGTTTCTTTGAAAAATGTATTGTGTTAAGATGTTTTGTATAAACATTGTATTTCTGGTAAAAGCAAAGGTGACTGCAGGTTATTGTTGAGATAATCATTTGTTTACACTGCATTTTAATGGGACATGGCATCCAAAACAAAACCCCCTTGTGCCGCCCAGTCCTGGCCGGGGCTATTTTAAGTTGTAAATGACAGTTTAGTCAACTGAGGTTTGAAAGAATAATGTTCCTCCCTCCCTTCAGATCAACACGGGGAGTTCTTCAGGGTAACAGACAGGAAACAACATGCAACAGTAAACTTATCCCAACTATTAATAATACATAAAAATGTCATACTTTATTCACAACAGAAAATAGATAATGCATCAAATGTTTCAACTGAGAAAATTTTAATTTTAAGAAAAATGTAAGTTATTTAGAAACACAGCAGCAACACGTCTCTAAAAAGTTGGAAGAGAGGCAACAAGAGGCTGAAAAAGTTAAACTGCAAGATCGGATATTTTAGCGGAAGAGAAAAATGATGCTGTAGATCAAATAGAAATTGCCTGTGGACATTTAATTGATATGTTAAGTATCAACGTATTTGCGACTTGTCATTTGCGTTAATTGTGAACATATGGTCATTATGTTAAAGGTCTCCTCCACTTCTGCCTGCCTTGTAACTCACTTGTAAGTCGCTGTGGATAAAAGCGTCTGCCAAATGACTAAATGTAAATGTATTACATCTTTCATAAAACATACTCAAGGTAGTAGTTTAGTTGTATAGGAACGTAATTTTTAGGAGACTGGGCTCGCTCACCTCAGTTCAAAACCATGCATTTCTGATGGTACGAGGCTGCATTAGTGCCTATGGAATAGGCAGCTTGCACATGTGGAAAGGCTTTATCAATAGTGAAAGATATATTCAGGATGTAGAGCAGCATATGCTCCCAGCCAGATGACATCCTTTTCAGGGAAAAGCCTTGTATATTCAGAAGGACACTTACAACAGCATTGTAACAAGCACTGTAAAAAAAAGTCTGCGTGTTGAATTGGCCTGCTTACAATCCAGACTTTTCACCAAATGAAAATACTTGGAGCATCTTAAAATGCAAAACATGACAAAGACCCAGGACCTAGCAGTTAGAATCCTTTTTAAGGCAAGAATGAGACAACATCGCTGAAATGTCAATGTAAAATTTTAAACGGCATCTCAGCTTCTTTGGAATTGGGGTTGTATGCGTTGGTTGGATGTTGGCTAACTCAAATTGCACAACCCAGAGAGGAATCTCACCTTGCTTATACTGAGATGTCACACTTCTCTGCGGGGCAGCCAAATCAAGCACACACAGGTCTATACACATACAAAACACTTGCATATGACTCACATAGTGTACATAGCAAACACATAAGCAGATGACATGCACACCATCTCTCTCTTTTTCTTTCTAGTCCTCACTCTCTCTTTACACACCCACAGGAATTCACTGCCCAGCTATAAACAACATCAGTGGTTGGTGTGTACTGATATGTAGAATGTGATGTAGAGTCGACCTAAAAACAGGCCATAAACTAATTATAAGTTCTAGCTGTGACATCTGTAACATAAAGCCACCATCTGCATTTGTTTTTACTTTCATAGCTTTCATGTTCTCTGTCACATGATGCTCAAAAATTAGTGATAATGATCATAAGTGATGAGATCACTTATCAATTATGGGAATAATTTAAAGCCCAGGTAAAGCAGTGATAAATGTGTTCTATGTATGTTACACCACGTCCTTAGTAACGACCCAGCCAAATTTGAATTATTATTTAGAATAATTAAATAAATTGGCCAATGTATAAAATAAGATTTATGTAAATAAAGAGTAGCCTGGGGGCGGTTCTGATTCTCAACATTCTCTTCCACCACTCTTGCGGGGTGTTTCCGGGCGTAACCGGGTCAGGAATGTGGCAGAACGTTTGAAGTGTGCTTCATACATTAACTACCACACAAACTTTCAAAACAAGCACATACATATTGATTCTATAACCAAGTCACTGAGACTGCACCCTTAGTGCCAATCCCAAGCCTGGAAAAGTAGAGAAGTTGTGTCAGAAAGAAAGGAGGAAGCTCAGTCTGCAGGCAGTAAAAGAGGAGAAAAGGTAAGAGACTGGGGGTGAAAGCAGAAACCCTGAATGTTGGCAATTTGATGGGTAAAGGGAGCGAGCTGACTTTTATTATATATAAACATTGGGGGTGGATTCAAACTGTTTTATCATGGCATGGATACCAGAGAAAATGGTGTAGAGATAATCCTGAAGGAAGAGCTAGCAAGAGTGTATTGGAAGTGAAGAGAGTGATATATATATATATTAAAAAATTCCCCACTCGCTCCATCCTTGGAGTGGTCTTATTCCTTCAAGCTCGGGTCCTCTACCAGAGGCCTGGGAGCTTGAGGGTCCTGCGCAGTATCTTGGCTGTTCCTAGGACTGTGTTCTTCTGGACAGAGATCTCAGATACACTCAGAAAATAACCAAGGAAAGTAACAATGTCCAAGCTATTCCTCTAATAAATACATTTTGGTTACTTTTAATTAGTATTCAACATTTACACTTGTCAACTGACTATGTGCAGGACACAACTGTACACTGACCTGCTTTTATTTTGAAATACATTCGAAATGGATTCATTTTTCATGCCCCATTTCCTTTATTTTGCTTTGTGTGTACATGTAGTTGTTGTTGTTGTTGTGTGTGTGTGTGTGTGTGTGTGTGTGTGTGTGTGTGTGTTGTACATATTGTCTCCCTGTGGTCTCACTGTCTGATTGTACACGTGCACCTGTTCAACTTCATTCACATCATTCACAAGTATGAATGCATAATTATGTGTGTGGGAGTATGAGTCTCTTCCATATTTAAAACAAAGCACTGTCTATATATTTACATTCATGAGGAAAATCTTTGCGATGCTCCATCAGAAATGTGGCAGCCATTGTAACAATGTCCCAGATTTCTATGAGTGTGTATGTGTGTCAGTGTCTGGTTTACATTTGAGGCTCTGTTTTGACCAAACCAACCATGACCAAGTGTGGAGAGCGTGAGACAGTCAAAGCAGGCAGGGAGGGGGGAGACCTTTGGAACCCCATGAAAATAAAAACACTGCTAACAGGAGGCCAAAGATGGGTTGATTAATTCTGCACTGTCATGCTGCACAATGTGTGTTTGAGATGGTTTTGCTTCTCAGATATTCTAACCGAATGGCCTTCAGGTTACTGCTAACACGTATGCTATTGTGTTATGTTTCCATTTGTGGTCAATCTCATCATTTGACTACAAAATGATGTCAAAACTCTGCTGGTTAAATGAAGATAAAAAATAAAGATGCCTTACAACTTTCTGCTGTAGAAAAACAGTTAGGTAGGAAATATTTATACAGGCAGTGAAAGATTTTCTTAAAATGAGAGTCTCCTTCAATGAGTAATTTGTTTTAGGTATCTGGACATTTCATTATATTTTACCATGTTACCAAGGAAACAGCATAACGCTAAGTTTAAGGGCTATGACTTGAAAAAAAAACATATTCACTATCCAGGTCTAGGCCTTGACCTATGTGTGACCTATGTGTGACCTATGTGTGACCTATGTGTGCCTTAATCTCTATTCACTAAAAGGTTTCTCATTTGCATGACATTTGACAAATCAGGTAAAATTGACATAAATGAAGCCAATGAATGAGACACTGTCATTACAACTGGAGCTTTCATTCTTTACACTGAGGCACTGTATAGCATAACCTATCCCATAGCTAATTTAAGCCCTGATGACAGGAAAAGTAGGACAAGCAGGTAAACCTCAGGTATCAGTCACCTAACTGCGGAAGTCTACCACAGCAACAGAGAACTGTCCATTACATAACAATGTCAAATGAGAAGCTACAGTACCTCAGAAAAAACAACCATCCTGCTCACTGCAAATATGACTATTGCTGAGTCAGTTACAAATGCTAAAAATGCATTCGAGTTTGCTACAATGTCAATTCTAAATTTATGTAAGTTCATGTAATTTGAGACAATATGTCTTCTTTTTTTTACGTAAGATGTAAAAAATGTCTAAATAACATTTCTAACCAGTTCTAGCTTCCCTCCACTGGCTCCCTGTCAGAGTCATATTCAAGGTGCTTTTGATGATGATGATGATAAACATTTACATGGCACGGTGGTGCAGTGGGTTAGCACTGTCACCTCACAGCAAGGTGTTCGATTCCAGGGTCGGCCAGGGTCTTTTTGTGTGGGGTTTGCAGGTTCTCCATGTGATTGCCTGGGTTCTCTCCAGGCACTCTGGCTTCCTCCCACAGTCCAAAGACATGCAGTCAGGTTAACTGGAGTCAGATTAATTGCCCGTAGGTGTGAATGGTTGTCTTTGTCTATATCTGGCCCTGCGATGGACTGGCGACCTGTCCATGGTGTACCCTGCTCCTCGCCCATATGACATTTTCATGCTTTGCTTTACACTTTGACTGCTCTGATGGAAGATAATTGAGAGTCACATTGGCCCTTCAGGGGACATAACAATTGTATTTAGCAATGGTACAGTAAACAGAGCCACTTGTGCAGTGGTGGTCTATGCTAACATTTTGAGGTCGAAAAGTGGTGTTTTTCCATCATGTCTTCAAAAAAAAAAAAAAACTTCTTGCAATGTGATTGATCTGGGTCTTACTATAAAATTTTAACTGGATGTGGCATTATCAGTTTCAAATGTGTGAGTAATACTTCTGAGTGATTTAAGAAACCTGTCTTCCCAGGGGAAAAAAAAAAGGTAAATTCTCCAAAAAAGTTTTTTCAAACTTCCTTCTCCAATACTATGCAATGAAAATTTGCATTTGCGCTAATCAATACATTCAGGAATGTTTAGTTGGGTATGAGCAATAGCTTATTATGGCTAGCAAGGTTGCTTGTGGAGTTTTCAGAATTTGCCAGTACATTGTAAATGCAACTCACAGCTATTGTCATTTACACCATTTATTTAATATACACATAATAGAAATAATTCAGTTATAAAACAGTGTTGTTCTCAAGCATTCATTTAGTTTTCTACATTGGTGAGACTGCTGGAAATGAGAAGAGGTAGCTAGGTTCTTATAGTCAGACCAGCAGCAGCTGGTTGCAAGTCTCAGGCAGGCCAAAAGATGGTCATCCATCACTGGAGATCTGTACTGATAATTTTCATGGGAGAAAAAGCAGACACACACAAATAGGTTGATCCAAAAAGTGCTTTCAAGGCACATCTTCTGAAAGTGGGATACTTTTGTACCACCAGCTGCTCCCTGAATTCTCCCTTGTTGCCAGGTGTTGCCCTAGATTTTATTTCAATACGATTCTCGAAGTATGATTCCAAGTGGAGCGGACAACGTGTGAAGCAATACAGTCCTCCTCAATACCTGCACCATATGGAAATGCAGATAGTCAAGTCAGCAAAGTGCACAGTCAAGCTGCAGAACGTAAGTAGCTCTAGCTGCATGTGAGGCCACAGCCATATGAGGTGATGCTGATTCCATGTTCATCCTTTTTCTGTACCTCTATATGCACTTCACTCAGCACACTAAACTCAGAAGCCAGTGGTTGTCCCATTCAGTATACAGTATAATACTTCATAGGGTTGGGCAATGATTTTTAAATATTTGTGTGTTCTAGTCATATGTGAATCAATTCTGAAATATCAATAATATAGATAGATAGTGTTGCCTGTTCTAGGACTGAGACATTTATAATTTAGGGATGCACCATCTGTCTGACTCTCAGTCCAAATACTGACACCATTACCTAGACTTTGCATATCAGCCCATTCCAAACCTATCTAAGTGCTGAATTAATTAACTGTACACTTCATCTTTTCAACAAATATGAAGGCAATAACCTTGACTGGCACCAACCATCAGCCTTTCATCGTTTAGACTGATGAAGCTACTTGGATGAGTAGTGAACTGTTACGACCTAACAAAAAAGAGTCTAGTTGCCATGACTCAACTTCAAGATAACCTGAATGATTGAGAATCTTCATACACATTGTCTCCTTTTGTTTTGTTCAGCGGCAGGAACTTATCATGCTCCTTAGAATGAGGTGCTAAATGAAGTTTGTTTTCCCGTGTTTTTGCAGTGCAGCCACCACGCCACACATCATTTCCTTCACTGATGTTACATGTAGTCGTAGTAGAACTTGACAGTGTAGCAAATGTTAAATAACGTACCTCCATACGTTATTTTTTGTCTTTGGCCCACTCGAACAAATGTTGTTGTTGGGAGTCAAGTTCACCAGCATGCTGCACATGCTGCTGGCACATGACGTAGCACGTGTCACAAAAACAAAGAACTGAATATAGGCAACACTGAGGACGGTCAGATATTAATATCGGACTGGTCCATTCCTACCGTCGACCCAGAGTGTCCTAGTAAGTGTGACTTAATCCAAGGTAACACTCATAGGAAGAATTAAACAGTGAACACCCCTATGAGTATGTTTCACTTTTCTGAGCCACAGGGAAGTGATCAGCACCTTAAATTATATGAAACCATACATATTGATATGATATATACATAAACATATTTACAAAGACATATAAGTCAAACTGGGTAACATCCCCTGACAGCTCATTCACATCTCTTAAGTCCTGCTCACCTTGTATCCTTCTGTTCCACTTACGTCAGACATACAAAGTAAGGCCATCTCAGAACACACAGGAGAATAACTTGGCTGACAAAGCATATCTCTGCAACCTGACATGTCATCACATTAAAAAAAACACCACACCTCCCATGAGACCTTATTAAGGCACTGTCTGCTTACTGATAGGACAGAATGGGACTCTTGCTTTGTACAATGGACACACCAGTACCTCAAGCAGACAGAGAAAAAAAATGTTCCTAAGAATAAAGGCCCATTGTCCAATTCCTGCTATGCGCCCACTCACTCTGTCACTGTTCAGCCTTAAATCACCTATCCTGCCACAACAAGCTCCCTGCCAAGTGTTCCTAGTCCACTGAGCCTGGGAAATTACACTGAAAACAAAAATGTCTGTAAAGTCTGTTAAGAGATCACATTCTTCTTCCACCTTTTTCAACAGCTGTGTAACTTATGTGGTTTTTTTATAACAACTATGATAGGTTTCTGAAAAATTACTTA
Organism: Helostoma temminkii; assembly: GCA_900302695.1. Taxonomy (NCBI): domain Eukaryota; kingdom Metazoa; phylum Chordata; class Actinopteri; order Anabantiformes; family Helostomatidae; genus Helostoma; species Helostoma temminkii. Next base: position 98,900 of record OMLM01021318.1, on the reverse strand, counting down.
TTATTGTTGTTTATCCAGTATTTAGTTTTGGACCAGCCTTCAAAGAATATTATACCTATAACTGAGTCAATAGTTTACAGCAAATTCAAACACGTGTGTAATAACAGTAGTTTTTAAATGCTCGTAGTTTTTCAAAACCAATTCATCATCTTCAACAGACATGCTTCTAGCATTTCACAGAAGAAAGTACTGCTTGTTATTTTCCAATCTGTTATGAAACCTATACTTTTTAATACATTTCCGTATTCATTAAAATGTGGCTAGGTGGTTAATAACATATTCTCCTCTGCTGTAACAATCACTAGGTATTAATCACACACTGGCATCTAAAAACACAGGTACAGTTTCATACTCAGAAAGGTTTCTTCAGAGTGCATAAAGCCCTCTGCGGCAGGCCCAAATGTCTGGTTTACACCACTGAAGAGCAACACACTAACTGGGTTAGGTGAAAAAAACAGGGCACTCTTGGAAATAAAACAAGAATCTGTTTTGAGTCAAACCAAAGCCATGGTTCAATGTCAGTGAGTGCCATTGCTGGATCAGAAATCACACACAGTGTTGGAATCATTTAAACCTGCAATAAAAAAAATAGTCGGTCCCTGTGTTTCACTTTCTTAATGACAAACTTGTCTCATAGAGGGAAGCAGAGGTGATATTTCCATTTGCCTCTTATTTCCATGGAGGCACAGTGAATATGATAGCCAGTGTCTGTACAGTCAGAACACACTGTGAAATTGTATAGCTCAGTCAACAGCAAGTAAATGTACCATGATATCCTGGTTCACAGACACAAGAAGTAATCTGATCCAAGTCCTCCCTAGCACCGCAGACACTTTGATGCTTTTAACTTCCTCATCTCTAATCAAAATAGATTAAAGTCACGGTTTGCTAAGCGGAGCTCATTATGCAAATTATGTACTACTAAAGTTATTAGTCACAGTTATATTATCTGTGTACTACACATTTATCAGTATATCCTCTTTATCAATCTATTTAGTGGTTGTTTTTTATGTAGTGATAGTAATAAAAACATGTATGTTTCCTACTCCACTAAGGTTTAAATTGATGTAGAGTGGTTTGGCATATTTGCTAACAATTTTGCAGTAGCACACACCAACAGTTATGTAAGGAAAAGATAGGGGGATAATTGTGTGTGTGTGTGTGTGAGAGAGGGGGAGAGAGAGCCAGTGTTAATAGTGGACAGGCCAGGCTCCAAGCGGCATGTGCTTTAAACAGACCTGGTTCTAGGAATATGCCTGAGGGACCAAGGAGAGCTACAAGGGAAAAATGTACACGTGCACACACACATACACACACAGCTAACTAAAAGCACACAGTACTTCTCTCAAAGACAAACCTCCTCTCCTTAGAGAAGTCCAACAGCCTCCTATGTAGAAATGCAATTTAATAAGGAGCTATACCTTCAGAACAGCATTCCTGTTATATGTAGTACACGATCCATGTGTTGGCAAGGCATGGTTATTCTATACGTGTAAGTCTGACTACACATGAACAGTAGAATTTTAAAACTATGACAAATTCATTTTGTTTCTAATGTTGTTCAGGTGGAACTAAAATTGAGAAAAAATATACTATACCGCATTATAATTTGCAATTGCCATTCACAGATGAAAATGTGGCTTGAAAATCACTTGACAAATTGTCATTCTCATATGCAAATTGAACTGCTAGGGTTAGACTGTGCCATTGCCAGTGCTCCCTTAATGCCAGTCCCAAGCCCAGAACTCCCCACTGGGGAGGGTTGCATAAGGAAGGCATCCCACTTAAAACCTGTGCCAAATCAGATATGCAGATCACAAATGAGATTCCCATTGTTCAAAGCCGGGTTACCAAAACCCGTCCAAAAGTACTGTTGACTATCAGGATACTGCTGGAAACTGGGCTACTGTCGGTCAAAGGAGGAGAAAGAGAGGGGGAAGGTGCAGAGAAAGAATAACCGCATGGAGGTGAAAAGTGGAAACCCTAAATGTAGGAACTATGACAGGTAAAGGGAGAGAATTGGATGGAGCAGAGTATTGTGTGTACATAAGTTTAAGCAGAAGGACAGTAAGGCCAGCAAGGGAAAGTCCTGAAGGAGGAGTATCGCAACAGTGAATTTGACGTGAGTATCTGATTAGATGATGAGTGTGAAACTGGACATTGAAGGGGGGATTATAAATCTCATCAGCACCTATGCCTAACAAGTGAGATGTGAGATGGAAGAGGAGGAATGTTTTATTAAATGAAATAGTGGAAGGCATGCTAAAGGAAGAAAACATGTTGATTGGAGTGGATTTCAATGGACGTGTTGGTGAAGGGAACAGGGGTGATGAGGAGGTGATGGGTAGGTATGCTGTGATGGAGATGAATGTGGATGAATTGCACATGGAAGTGGATTTTGCAAATAGAATGGAAATGGCAGCTGTCTAGCTTAGTTACATGGTGGTTTGTACGATAACTGTGTAAGTAAGGAAAAGAAGGAGAGAAGGAGGACTGAACAAGGATCAGAGGGTGGAAGCTGAAAGAGGAAGACTAGTATGTGAAGTTCAAGAAGAGAGTGACTCAGACATTGAGTGGCCACTAAGAAGTGCTGGATGATTGGGCAACTAAGGCAGAGGTGGTGAGGCAGATAGCTAGGAAGTTATTTGGTATGACATCTCTACAGAGTGAGGGAGACTATGAGATTTAGTGGTGGAATTAGTAAGTTCAGGGAAGCATAAAGGGAAAGAAGCAGGCAAAAATGTAAGTACAAGAAGTGTCAGACTAAGGTGTATTGAGATGTGGCAAAGGCTAAAGAAAAGGCACATGACAAGCTGGAGAAGAGGCTGGAAGGAAGGAAGGAGAAAAGGACTTGTACTGACCAGCCAGACAGAGGGACCAAGCTGGGAAGGACAAGCTGCAGGTTAGGGTGATAAAGGATGCAGAAGAGAATCTGTTGACAAGTGAGGACAGTGTGTGGAGAAGCAGAGGGAGTACTGAAGCTGATGAATGAAGAAAATGATAGAAAGAGAAGGTCAGATGAGGCAGACACAGTGAATCAGGTAGTGAGGTGGATTAGTAAGGATGAAGTGAGGAAAGCTACGAAGAGGATGAAGAACAGAAAGAGAGCTGGCCCAGATGACGTACCAGTGGAAGCATGGAAATGCTTAGGAGAGATGGCAATAGAGTGATTAACCAGAGGGTTTAACAACATTTTGGAAAGTGAGAGGATACCTGACCTGAAATGTAGTGGAACTGGTCGCTCTTTTTAAGAATAAGTGAGATGCTCAGAGCTGCAGCAACTACGGAGAAGGATGGAGACGGATGATCTGCTGTGGCAACCGCTGAATGGAGCCAAAAGAAAAACAAGAAGGACATTAAAAGACAAATTTAAACCTCCGATATGCATTTAAGCAAGAGCAAGCCTGACACTTGCAATGAATCCACTCTGCTCCGACCAGTTCTCAATCTACATATTTCACTACGCTGTTCTACCGCCTGCACTCGGCCACGCTCTGCAGAGCCCTTCAGGTATAAGTCATTATCAAATCAATAACTAAGAAGCTGTAAAATTTACTTCAATCAAGCAGAAATCATTGAAGTGATCTGATTGATTGGAGGGTGAGACTTGCTCAAAAACCTTTAGATTTACACAGCCTCCAGCTGATCCACAATGCTGCAGCCAGAGTTCTGACTGGAATTAGTAAGAGAGATCATATTTCTTTCACACTTGTCATCGTATTAAACAGTCTCTTCAATTCACTCTTGCTATACTCCTCCTTCAGCACTATCCCTAAACGATCAAAAATCCCACGACTTCCTCAGATATGCGTGTTGCTCTCGGGTACTTCTTTACAAAACACTGTTTAAGGTGGATTCCAAAGCTGGTGCACTACGTGAAAGCTGGGTCGACCTGAGAACTCCATGGTAAGTAATAATAACACATTTGAATTTCTTTATGTGTTTATCAAGGAATATCCGCTGTATTTGATTGCCCATGATTGGCACAATATTGCGTGTAGTACACTGCTATATACTGATAACCAAGTATGTAATTATACGCCTTCAGGCTTGTTTTTTTACAATGGAACCGATAAGCTAAACAAAACACATCAGAGACATAAATGTTTATTATTAACCAACTATCCCATACTATCAATAAAACAACCTGTTGCTCTGTAAACGAACTATATATCTATTGTACATAAAACACATGGAATTACACATACTATGTTTGACATTAATTTATGAATATTGATTTTTTCCTTAATTATGGTTATTTTTAACCTGCAGTAAGCAGCAGTAATTAATTATGCGACTGAAATATCGAATTTAACAAAAGAGCTCTAATGATAGAATCATGTTAATTTAAGTGTTACTGAAGTGTTATTTGTTAAAGATGTGTTTGTTTTTCTAAATATTTTTTGTAGATGTTTCAGCAAAAGAAAAGGAAAAGCTGCACTAAAAGCTACCTCAATAGTTTACATTTTTGTTTAGGCTTTAATAAATATTTATGCATAATAAATGTTAATTTAGTCTCACTAATTTTCTGCATGTGTCTCATCAGCTGCAGCTTGCAGTGTGGACTGCGCTGTTTAAAATCATATAAAAGAAATCTGCACTCGATTGCTTTTCCTCAGTGACCCGGATGTGTGCCTTGGTAAACTGAACCTGAATTACAACATTTTAATTTGAACTGCAAGAAGTGATTTTGCAAGTTTGTAGAAAGTTTAATCTTAAAAGAGGATCAAATACAATTTCAGGGCAAATTAATTCAATTTCATGATATTACAATAAAATTAAAATAAATTGGGATTCAGTTGCAGAACTAATAAATTCAGTTTCAAATTATGCATTCAGATTTACTTTACTAATGCAATTATTCAAGTCAAGCAATTTAAATTTAGTTCTACATTTTAAATCCAATTCTAAATTATTCAAATTCATTTTCTGCTGACACACATTTCTGCCTTTATCAATATATATGATATAGGCAATAATAAATGACATACTGTGGCTTTAATTACATTAAATTTCCCTGTTCATTTTCAGTTTGTAATTATTAATGTACAGAATAGATCACACAGTCAGTTTTTGCAGTTACAATCTGAACATGGGATTTTCCATGTCTACAAACACCACGCTCCTTCTGCTCCGGTGGCACAGCTGCATCCCTCCGTGACGTGTAGTGGTCACAGACGTGCTCCAAGCACTTCATGGCTGTTTAACGTACTTGAGTGTGCTAATCTGTCAAAGTGAAGGCCGCTCTTTCCGATTTTTCCGTTACAGTTAAAAATAAAAAATCTGTCAGTGATGGACAATATTCAGTTAACACAGCCTCTGTTTTAGCAGTGCTGAGCTGGTGCACTAAGTGGCTAGCTTGAACTTGCCTGTGTTTTTTTAGTCCTTATTTACAAAAGATGCCCAACATATTTTATGCTGATGAAAATCACTACAGAACTCACCTGTTTGTATTCTAACAACAGCAGAATTAAAAACTATTTTACTTGTATATATAAACTCACTGCCTGAGACAATGTTATAAAATCAGCTTTTCATTCAAAATCTATTTCTATGTGTGTCCAAGCTTTTGACTGATAGCGTATGTCTCCTGTGTTTGGACATGAAGCAGACGGCATTCTGCCGTGCTGCTGTCAGTGGTTATGTTGACACATGACAGCTTTTAAAGCCTGTAATGGAAAAGAGTGAAGCAAGGCTCTGTTGATGGTTATGTAATGTGTTTATAATGAACACTCATTCAGAGTGACTGAAATACCCATATGATACGCATCCTATCTAATATCTGCAAGATCAACATGTGTACTAGATAGCGCCCTTAAATAGAGCAGATGCAGTCATGGATGACAGATGGTGTACACACCTGAGAAGCCGTAGAGTTTCACAGCTAAAGTCACACTGTAAAGCTCTGGTGTCATTTCTAGAAAGCTGGGTAATGCATGACATCCCCACATGACTGAGGTGTTGTGTGCATCACAGTGATTTCATGATCTGTAACTTTAACGAAGCACAACAGACCTTCACTACTTACTTTTTCTGGTTTTGGGAACAGTGTGAAAAACAGCTGAATATCAACTCTCTGCTACACAGCAGGTTGTGTTTGTACAGTGAGCCTTCCAAGAGTGAGGCACTGCTGCTATCACATGTCACCTTGTACATCTTTTGGGACATATTTCTGTATTTGGTTTGGACTAGATTCGTACTTCTAAGAAACCATAAAGCTGTCCTGAACTAGAAAACGATTTGGCTAAAAACCCAACTACTAGAAGGAAAGCATCCATCCTTGGATAAGCTGCTTTAACGTGTCTTGACTGCAGAGATATGTCACAGTTTTGTTCAGTTGTTTTCAAACATTAAGCTGTTGCACATGAGTCTGATGACCAATGATCCTCTATAGATGATGAACTGTTAGCAACAGTTGACTTACTGTTGAACTGAAGCTGGAAGTAATACATATTGTAATTTTAAGATCAGATGCAAATGTCGTTTTGTAATAGTTTCTGAACACACTGTACATTGGGGTGCTTATCCTGTGCATCATGGCCGAATGTCTTGTTTTTTGACAAAATATGTGAAACCCACTGTAAGTGACGCATTTTCCATCTAGAGGAAATGTATACAAGCCACAGTGAAAAACTACACTTTGAAGTACTACATCTGTAGGTCTCAGATTGCTCCTCAACATAGGAGGGCTAGGTTACCATGGAGCAGTGACACACCCCAAAAACATTAATATCTGGAACAGTTACTAGAGAGACCGTGCACAGTGGCCTGTGAGGAATGACCCTTGTTTTTTAATCAAATTATATCACACAACTGTCTCTAGGGCTACAGGGACCTTTTATTAACTGCTTTATTAACTTTATTAACTCTACATTTAAAATATCAAATAAAAAAATATCATCAAATAACACTGACATGTTGATCAGACGTTCTATGAATGATGATGGACAAGCTTGTATCATCTGCTGTCGTCATCAGCTGTTACTTATCGATAAAAAGTGAGACCTTCTGTCCTGAGGAGACCTTCTGGAACAACATCTACCTGCACAAATATTGACCAGTGTGCACAGCTGCTGTCGTCATTAGCTACGAGCAGGTCAGTGGCAGGAGGCGTAGAGTGTTGTAACATGCGTGTTTACACACTGATAACTACTGATTGAAAGTAACTAAATAAATGTACTTGTTTACTGTAATTGAGTATTGAGGTGCTTCTGCTTTTCTTTAGTGCCTCTACTCCACCGTACTTCAAAATCAATTTTATCTATGTGCAACAAAATAGTTTCCTTGCAGATTTATCAAAGACCAATTGTCCTTTGATCCTCTATCACACCAAGGATAAACTTTGTTAACATGCCTGGGTAATGATGCAAGAATCACTTAAAATTGCCTTTTTAGTTTAGTTTTCTACATTTAATCTTGTGTCACTGCTGTCTTTACATAAATTTCAAAGCTTTCAGTTGAGTTGTGTGTCATGTTGAAAGGAATCATGTTAATACGCAACTACATTGCAAATGCGATTAGTTTTTGTATGAAATGTAATTAATGGGTGAATCATTTCAATGCAACATATGTTTTATGTGAATGGAGCGCTACATTTATTAACAGAAACAGCAGCAGACGGTTGGGTTGAATGGTGGATGGAAAAATAGTCTTACTTGTTATGAAATGTGACATGTATTTTACAACTGAAGTTTGGCCTCCCCCACACACAACAACAATGGTTGTTTCTTTTGACACTGCACCTCAGAAAAAAATAATGTATAGTGTGAATGCAAGTTGGATGCATTTAGGAAAATTTGTTATTTAAGTATTTGAAAAGATATAAAGTCTGTTGTTGTTTATGCCTTGGGTAAATGAGCCAGGTTTAGGTGATTATGGGATCAAGATCATCAGCATGATGACTTTGGTTGGGATCAGAATATCTGGTATATGTTGGAATATGGGGTATTGTGTTGTAACGTTGTAGTAGTTACAAAATGTTTGGTTTGGTGGAAACAAACATTGTCTGGGAACATTTCGCATCAGCATCAAGGTATTAGTGACTCTCTGTTTACAAAAGTTAGAGGCATAACCTCAGTATATTAACTTAACACAATTCACTTGTCACTGTAAAAACATTCTCTACAAAATTTACATCTTTTGCAACATGAAACAGCATGAAAATTATATTAGTATTATTTTACCCTTACATACATCTGTAAAATTTACAAAAATGTAAAATGTAAAATTTAAATTTTACATTTTTTTAGTTACACCTCTTCTTTCCTAAAAAATAAATGACAGCTACAGAAAGCTAATAATGTATGAGATCAATGAGTCTTAGTAACATAATGTAACAACTGTGTTGATGTTTACTGTGTATTATTATGGTGCTGTGAATAAAAATGACTTGTGACTAATGACTAATTGCATTACAATTAGTTGTTTGGCAGATGCTTTTATCCAAAGCGATTTACAAGCAGGGACACCTGTGGTTACATTGTCTTGTCCAAGAAGACACCAGCATGTAGCCAGGAGGAACCGGGACTCGAACCACTAACCCTGAGGCTGGCACACTTTACCATTTGAGCGACATGCTGACAAAAAAACTGTAGCACATACTATGAGACAAAGAGAAAGTACTTCAATAATGATGCAAAACAAATAGTACCACTAACAGGAAGTAACAGTTGTGTAATTCTCTTATCCAACCTGCAGCAGCTGTGACTCTCCACAGGCAGCAGGAACCTCACAGTCTAATAGGCTAACAAACTAACAGCTTAGCAAATTAGCATGCTAACTGGCCAACAAACAACCAGACAGAGGTCTGCCTTTTTCAACATACAGGCAGCAGCTCAGCATCTACAGAAAGTATCAAGGGAAAGAGCATCAATGTGAGAGCCACATCCCTGAGTTTTAGTTGTTTTCATTCACACTTCATTCAGGCTGCTGTACCAACACACACTATACACAGACAGTGAAGGAGTCACAGGAGAGAGACGTTCACTGGCACATTTCAGTGACTCATTTCATGTAAAATTGTTAATACCTGGCCCAGAGGTAAGCAACACTGGTCCTAGAGAGCCACAGTCCTGCTGGTTTTTCAACTATCCCTGAACTTACAGCTTCTGATTGGCTGAACACACATGACCCAGGTAATCAACAGTGGGAACAGCTGATAGCTGGAAAACAAGCAGGACAGTGGCTCCCTAGGACCAGGGCTGCTTTCCCCTGACCTAGACAAAAAGGCTGACATTGTGAATGTAACTGCGATTACATTAATTAATTCACTAATTACATTAAAGTTAAGCCCGTTGAGGCCAGATAAATGAAGGCAGCAGTGAAACTAGGGCACAAATTCTGGTATAAAATACAGATATCTGGCTAATCAGTAATACTGTAAGCCTTCCTGCCAACTGCATCACTGTGTGCCTCTTGGGTGTTTTAAATAATGGTTTATCATGGCAGTAAAATCAAATTATATTTCTTTTATTTCTAACTCTAACTCTAATATCACTCTTTTTTTTCTCTTTTCTTTTCCTAAAAGACTCTCTGCTTAACATCTGTCATTATGAGAAATCATTACATTATGAAACTTCTCCATAAAACTCCAAACTGTTGTGGGCTATTGCATAAGTGTTGGCTGAGTGTTTCTAAAGAATATTAGACTGTGTTTGCCAACAAGAACATTCTGCACCCATAATGCACATTCCTCATATGGAAGTCTTCATCATCATTTGGGCCCATGTATTCTTTTAAATGTAATTGAAGACAAAGTGCTGTGCTTCTTGCGGTGTTCTTCTGTGGATGGGAGGTTTGTTTAAAGCAGGGACGTTCCCATCAGAAACATATGTTGTTGTTTGGGAACTCTTAAAATCAAATAGCAGTGTTCAACCCTCCTTTTTAAATCCTCCATGACAGACACAGACATACAGGCACCTCCCACAGTGTTTAAAACTATAAATTGATGATGTAACACTGCAGGGCAGTTATATAAAACTCTTTAGGCTGATGACTTATAGTCCTGTAGCTATGTCAAGATAGCACAGAACTGCACTAACACTAGCAGGAGATTTTTGGTGAGGGGCGAATGCTTTTCCTTACGCCATCATGTGTCCCAGACTAACCCTGTTTAAGTTTGTTTGGACATTAACCTCATTTAATCCTTGGTCTGGCCCCATCTGCTCCCTGTTATGGTGCCACAGCTACCTTTATATAGTTACTTAATCATGTTGTACTATGACAGTGTATAGACTAATGAGACAAAGCATATCAAATCTATAATCTGATATCGCATTATTCTCATTTCTGCAGTATTGATGGATGGACAATATGTAAAAACTGTTATGTGGAATTGTGTTGAGACATTTCCCATTCTGAATACCGTCACTAAACACTCTGGTATGGCTAACTGACGCACCATGTGCATCACTCTTTGACATCTTGGGAATAATGGTGGCTGCCTGTAGGACTTATTAAAACTATGTGAGTGCACATCATGTTTGCAACAGTCCCCTGCTGCTCACTGGATCAAAAACATCAACTTAGGTACATTTAAAGCTGAGCTACTTTTAAATTTTAAAACACGGTTGATATAACTTATAGACAGAGCTCGTCACTTCCATGTCCTGATAGACAACCCAAAAAGGAAAAGTCAAGCGACAGTGTTACTCAAGAAGACACAACAGACTCAGCCCGAGGCCCATTGTACTGTGGCATTAATTGAGAAGCACCGTGGAGAGCAAACTCTGTGTAAAGCATGTTTCCACAAAGACAGGTACTACCACTGATATTATTTTTATATTATGTAATATTATTATCTGAGGCAGTGCATTCCTTTAGAGCATGCACAATGCAAGACTAAGAAAGTGCTGGAGGTTTTCCTAAAACAACCAACTTGATACCTGAGGAACAATAACACACCTGATAGTGTTCACTTTCTCCAGAGAAAAACAACACAGTGATATCACAAATATTAAAGGTTACTTAACTGAAAAAGACTTCACATATCTTCACTAGGAGTGAAAATTAAACTTTAGGCTTCACAGTACTAGTGATTAGATTTATATGGAAATACATATCTATATCGACAATATGAAAACATTTATTGTGATACTTTTTTTTTTCATATCACCCAGCCCTACTAGCAATGGTAGCTAGTAGAGCTGTATGGAGGTCAGTGCAAACAACCAGCAGAGATATTAAAAGTCTGCAACTCATCCACACACACACACACACATACACACACACACACACACACACACACACACACACACGTTTACGTGTTTACTCTTGAGAAATCCCTACACAGATAGCTGACACCGCGTGTCCGAGCGGTGCATGCTAAATTCAGTGTCACCACATTGTGC
>OMLM01021318.1:76195-87532 GCA_900302695.1 Helostoma temminkii | reverse complement strand
GTGCAATTGGCTCCTGTATTTAATGCTTCATTATGTAACAGTCAGTGTGATTTCACAGGGCCTGGTGAGCTTGACCTGCTCACCTTGACAGCCTACTGATTATCTGATTTTTCACAGACTGTCAACTTACTGGTAGCATTACTGAAAGCAGGGGAGATCATTAGGCATGGAAGGTAATTGCCTGGAGTCCTAAACTATGAGGGGCCCTAATGTTCAGAAATATATGTTGATGCAATACATTTGAAATGTATTTATCAAACACCTATAAAATAAAGTCTAATCTGCACTAACTTACAAATGCACTCATTTGCCTCCCCAACCAACCCAATCCACCACAATGCATGTTAATGCACTATTCACTAGCCATGCCATTATTACTAGGAAGGTACTGGTACTCAGCTCTGACTCAGTAATGCACATAGAATGAAAAAATGAAGGGAAAGGCCATAAACCACAGCTTGAGAAACCTACTTTTAGAAGCAGCAACATAAAATACTGGTTTAGTTAACTTTTACCCATAATTTATGTGATTATCATGTCTTGTCACTGACATCTGTTTTACCACCAGACTATGCTATATGTAAAATTCAGTCATATTAAATTCTTATTAACTCCTATTAGTATATATTGGCAGAAGATGTATGTTCAAATAAGTATTTGTACCCTACATAAAAATGTCCTGGCATCAGCACATAAGCTGCCTTCTGGTCCCAGCCAGTCTGTGTATGATCCTATTTATAGCAGTTTACTGTTGAAATCTTCTTGTGTATTTTCTGGAGGACAGTTGCTTTTTATGTTTAACAAGACAGGGAATAAGAGTGAAAATAGACACAGGGTGTCTCAATGGACAGAAAATTGCTAAGGGGAGAGGTTGCATATTTGCAGTGGAGTAATGTGGGTTATAGAACCGGAGAGAAAGGAGGAAAAGGTTGTGTTGAGAGAAAGACTTGAAAAGACAAAGAAGTCAATGCAGGGTAGCGCTTACAGTTCCTAGCATCAGAAAATTCACAATATTACAAGGTAACACTATACATTGTTTGTCCCTACATTATGATATATCCCATAGGAGCTTTCTTGACATTGTCACAAGACAAAAAAGTAAATGGAACTGAGTAAAGAAAAAAACAGGAATAACAACATGCACTTCCTTTGTTTGGATTTAGCTGAAGAACCAGTTGTTTAAAATGAAAAATTAATTGTCAGATGAACCAATTACTCTAAAAAATAATCAACAGATAATTAGGTGCAGTCATATAAATACAAAGTGTTAATGAAGCAGAGTGAAAACGTGTGTGTGTGTGTGTGTGTGTGTGTGTGTGTGGTTCTCAGATAGCAGAGAACAGGCAGAGGCTGAATGGTGAAGGCAAAACAAAATAAACCAAATCACAAGAATTGTCCATCATCCTTTTCTTCAGTCTTGCGTTTTATCACTCACATACTTGACCTTGTTGTCTAGCTGAATTTAGCCATTGCATTTAGTTTTACAGGACACCATGTTCTGAGCAGTTTATATGGCGAGGTAATGCAGACACTGCATATCTCTATACGGGTGATGACAGCATGTTAAACAAGTTTTAAACCACAAAATGTACTGAACGTTCACTAAACTCCTGCTTCTGCTGGTTGGAAACCAACAGCTGTGTGTGCGGCTTATGAATGTGTATCCACCATGCACCATGTACTAAGCTAACGTGAACATCTACCTCACACATATATGTCTGTCGATATCACGGCTCAGTGTTATAGTTATAAATTGTGTTAGTGCTTAATCATTAAACCAACACACAAGCAGAGTCGCAGCCCTCAGAATTGTAATGAAATCGTGAGGGGCCTAGAGATTCCCACCCAAACAAAATACTGGGGTCACAAGAACAAGATTTTTAACACTTTAAGAAATCTTCAATAATGAACTATATAACTGGAATAAGAGTCCTTTACTCTGCTGATTCATTTTACAAGACCATTCAGGCGTTATACCTGCCCATTAGAACTTTTTATTGAAGCTGTGTGTGACCTCCTAACTGATTCCATTTCCACAAACTGAACATAGAGAATAAAAATTATATAAATAATGAGTCATAATCAAAGTATTACTCTTAATACTCTATACTATATATAAAGTACAGAGGCAAATTTTTCTTCAAGCATGATACAGAGCTAAAAGATTGTTACACCTACACAGTCGAGAAACAGCTGAGAGGAGCTGTTTGACTCACTGATGTTTAACATAGAGCACTGTTTTCTTACAGTGCTTACATATTGTTCATATGTTGTCTGTCACTCTGTTTCCACCAGGTGTGGAGGAGGCTGGCTGCTGTCTGTTATGTAAGGATATCACAAGACAACTTTTCATATTGATGAGAAATACTATCACTTTTTTATATTGGGACCTCTCTTGTCACACCCTTAGTGAATGATTTAATCTAATCCTGTGAGAGAGACGATAAAAGCAAGATGTTTCCTGAAAAGAGGCTTTACTCTATTTACACCAACAAGTTAGAATGTTGTGGAAAATTATACATGTTTTCCTCCTGCACTGTTCTCACTGTAGCAAAGAGTGCATTTAAAACAGGTGTAGTGAGCAGGAGACATGGAGAGAACTGCTAGCTTTGCTTTATAAGTTTTGTAGTTAAGAGGAAGTCTTACATTTGACACACACACACGCACACACACACAGTTGTATGTGTAATAGCCTACAGATGTGTACTCAGCCCTTGGCTCTCTGAAGAGGATTTCCTGATGATTGCTTGTTAGAGCTGCCAAATCTTCACAGAAACATAACAAAACAAATAATGCAAAGACAAGGAGGGATGAGACAATGAACTTGAAGCCTACACACTGAACATGGTGTTACCGTATGTGGGGAGATGGAGCAGTGTACCATGCAGGGGGGCATTTGCATGTACGTAGGAAGAAACTTAAGGGTTTGTTTTAAAGACAGGTTTGATGTGTACACAGATCAGCTAGTGTTTTGTATTTCTCAGAGTTTCAAAGTGACTAAACCACTAAGAATACTTTATCATTAACTGCTACCACAGTGTTTGTGTAGTTTAGTTTTTGATCAGTAAATGAGCTGCACTTACAGTTTCCAAAAAAAAAAACTGCAAATGCATTATGCAGATGTGCATGAGGTAATATGTTCAAAGTAAGTGGGGGCAGGGGGGTTATGAGTGGCCTATTGTCTCACTGTTTCCCCTCTAGCAGGAAATGTGGTGTCTTGTGGAGCTGCTGTGTGCAGACTGTTTGGGAAGCATAGGGACACACATGCAAGCAGCACACATGAGCACACACACATTCAGTCAAACAAACACATCCGAGATAAACACTCTTTCCCTGGACATATATAACACAGAACCTGCACTCATCTCCCCGTGTTGTATCAATCACCACATCTACTGTGTCAGCGACAGACTCTGCACAGCTCCTGACAACTGCGGCTCTCTGCAGCCCATGAAGCTACTAAATCAGTCCAGAGACTCTGATCAGTCCTGGCTCACTGAACTCATTTCGGACATAAAATACCCACTGTCAGCATGTAACCTTGAGAGAGTTTGAATGCCACAAAGCCAGTGCAGACACTGATAAGATATTGAATGTGTATGTACAACATACAGCTTCCTGTGCATGGGACTAGGTGTTCTAGAACACACTGATGTTATGGCACACAGTGCACATGTGGGTCACTAAAACAAGGGTGTCTTTGGGACACAACAGGACACCAAGGTGCATTACTACTGTACTTTATAATATATAATACACTGCGGCCTGCATTGGTGATAAATATAGTGACATTCTAATTTTTCACAGTGTGACCAGTAACAAAAAGTCAATAGTCTTACAAAAGAAGGTGGCAAACTATCCTTTGTCTTTTCAGACAAAGACAGCTTGTCTGCAGTGGTCTGTCTCACTGAATAAATCACCAAAGAAGAAAAAACACTAAAGCACATGGCTTGTGCATCTTTTGTCAACATCATGACTGTCATCCCTTTACTGCACTGGACACTTGGAATATTTGAAATTATACAAATTATATTTGAAATTATTTTAAAATGTGTATTTGGTTCATTTCTGAATTATTGTGTAAACTGTACGTGTAAACTGTGTATGTGAGTCTTTAAACCTTTGGCTATTGGTTGACCTGAGGCTGTATTTCAATTGGCTGAATTGGCATCATTTAAAATGTTCTGACCTTGTGTGAACATTAACAAGCTCAAAAGATGTTAATGTTTCTGCACAGTTACAGCATTGACATAGTTTGTATAGCAGACAGCAATAAAGTCACTATAAATGCAACCCAAGTTAGTTGATCTCTGAAATATGTTTATAATCTTTTTATGACTTTAGCAGTAGTAGCAAAAATAACTTTAGTTGATTAATATTTTGGTAAATGCAGTTGGTAACTATATGTGATGTAGGTGAAATCATTTTGTCCTCTCTGTCCTTTTACCTTTACAGACCACATTGGCAGAGCTACCTATTGAAAATATTGAACAACACAATACCTGGCAAATATCAGTAGTCAAGTGCCTGATCAGTTAGGAGATTAAATGGCCCCATTTTGACATCTGTAATTGATTGGCAGTGGCCGATGTCTGTGCTCACCCCGGGCGCTTAAAACCAGATCAGGTGATTATGGAGTCCAGGTCATCTGATGCAGCACTGCATCACTCTCATTCTTGTGCAAACAGCTCTTACAAACCTGGAGGTGTGTTTGGGATCATCGTCTCTCTCATGCTTGTAATTTCTATTCGAGCATGAAGGACTGACTCGAACAGTGGATGTTGAAAAATGTACGCCACTTGTCAATGTCGGTGGTGATGGTTTTGGCAACTGCAGTCGGGGATACTTTCAAAGTTCTTTAGATTTTTCAGGCAGACTGACCTTCATTTACTAAAGTAATGGTGAACTCTCTTTACTTAACTCTTTCTTGCCATAATATGAATTTGTACAGTAGTTGTAGTAGGACTAATAGGCCTATTGACTCTGTACCAGCCCTACATCTGCACAAGACAACTGATGGTCTAAAGCACATTAAGAAGACAAGAAATGTTTCAAATTAACTCTTACTCCCAGTGACTACCTTGTGATTCTGATGCCATAAGTGTTCTAAACCTGTACTAAAGCTAAATGTAGCTATTTTTGGACAATATAAAATATGAACCATATTCTGAATTGTTCAACAGTTTTTTGTTTACTGCATAATTCCATATGTGCTCTTTCATAGACTGAATGTTTCCAGTATTAATGCACAATGTTGAACAACCATTGAAGGAGGTTTATCCAAACTTTTGACCGGTAGTCTAAATGTATCCTGTTGAGTAACTGACATTGGTGTGTTCTAAAATGTTTGCACA
Organism: Helostoma temminkii; assembly: GCA_900302695.1. Taxonomy (NCBI): domain Eukaryota; kingdom Metazoa; phylum Chordata; class Actinopteri; order Anabantiformes; family Helostomatidae; genus Helostoma; species Helostoma temminkii. The sequence goes on along the minus strand of OMLM01021318.1, from coordinate 82,178 downwards.
TTCATATGCAACACAGGGGCATGTAAGCAGGAAATACTCCAAATACAGACTGTAGATGTTTCTGCAGACACTTTTTATGACTGGTCTGGCATGAATGTAGACATTATTGTAATTAATTAAAAATGCCTAAGATCTGCCAGATTAATCTGATGACTAATCAGTCGGTCAACCAATAGAGAGCAGTGAGTGAGATAAGCTAATGTGAAAATATAGTTCGGGTGTATATACTGAAGCCTTTCCTCTCTCTGTGACTGAAGGCAGGACTTAGCTGCCCCACATTGAGTGGCAGAAGAACAGAGCAGTCCAGGTTACTAGTTTACCTCTGTATATCTTTATACCTAAGCAAGTAAATAGCCAATAAAACTGTATATTTAAACAGGTTAAACAAGCATAAACTGTAGAATAACAGAAACACTAGCTCTGCCATACTCGAGGAGGAAATATGGCAATGGCAAATAGACTTACTTAAGTCAGGCCAGATGGATCCTCAAGTCAGAGTCAGAAGTTGCAGACAGAGAAAGCCATGGGTGTTTCCTACCATCAAAGCGAGGATCAGGTGAGGTTAAATGTTCCTGCCACTGGGTTATCCCTCACAAAAATGCAGGAATCTCAATATCTTTACTGGGTTGGCGCACCACCAAGTAAAATCTTCTCAGAACCGTGGCCTGTAATCATTAACATTTTTATTACACACCTGTCCTTCAGGACTCTTAGGTGTTTCATTAATATAACTTCCATAAAACACATTTACAAATTCACTGCATTTTACATGTTAAAACAACTACAGTAGCATTTTAAACTGCCAAGATGAAACTGAACAACCTCAACTCCTCCACCACTTCCCAATGCATAAAGTAACGTTATGACATTGTGAGCAACTCCTGCTTTGCGCGGCAAGGCCTGGGGTGGACACATTTCCAGCAGTTCGGGAACGCAACTGGAAGGGTCAAGCGTGACATGGGTCAGGCGGAAACTCGTGCCCATGAGGAGGAGAAGCGCTGGTCCAGATCAGTGGAACAAGCTTCCCAAGGTGCTTGGACAAGATGAGATCATGCGTACGATCACGTGGGCAGAGTTGTGGAGACTGGAACCATACCACATATATTTCCTGCTGCACTCTGTATATGACACCCTTCCTTCACCATCAAATCAGCACAAATGCAGGCTGAGGGAAGACCTGAATTGCAAGCTCTGCAGCCAAAGGGGACATTGGCTCACATATTGACAGGGTGTAAAACAGCTTTTACCCAAGGTCAATACAGATGGTATCACAATAAGGTGCTCCTGTCCTTCGACAACACAATAGAGAGGGAGAGGTGCAAGAAAAGGCAAACAGGTGCAGAGGGAAAGAAGTCGATCACCTATATCAAAGATGGGACAAGACCATTCCATACCAGGAGTATGGCAAGGTTCTTGCTGCAAGCTGCCAACTCCTGGGAGATGAGGGTTGACGTGGGGAAGAAGCTGCAGTTCCCAGAGGTGGTTCACACAACTCTCTGCCCAGACATTGTTTTGTGGTCAGACAAAGACTAAAAGATCATCCTCATTGAGCTAACTGTGCTATGGGAGGAGAGCTGTGAAGAGGCTAATGAAAGGAAGGCCACAAAATACCAATCTCTGATACAGAAGTGCAAAGACAGAGGTTGGCAGTCATGGCTTATCCCAGTAGAGGTAGGATGCAGAGGCTCTCCAGCCAAATAAATGCGGCAGGTTCTGTCAGTTCTGGATGAAAGGAGCAAAAAACAAGCTGCTCGAAGGAATGGAGGAGGCAGAAGTTGGAGTTGGAGCAAGAGAGAGGAGGACAACTGGAAGCTTTGGCCAGTGATCTGGCCTCCACTGCCTACCCACCAATTGAAGAATGTTTTGATTAAGGGGTGAAACACTGAATGAAGGTTGGGCACCACCTAATGACATCTGCTCCTGGACGAAAGCTATGGTTACCTAATAAGGTAACATATGGAAACATTCTTTCAGGTAAACAAACCATATCAGTGATATAAACAGTATGACAAGAAACTGCTGCTGAGCATTAGCAAACATAAAACTAGAGATGCTAAACTAGCCACATAAAAACCCTTTAGGGTGTGGGTTACGCAAATCCAGACACAACATACGTTTCCCATGTCAAGAAATGAAAATCAAAAGAAAAATGGAGAATTTTTGCATTGTTGCTGCTATAATCCCTCAGAAGTCTTTAAGTAATTCATTGATTATTTGATTTAATTTAATTTTCATGTATTTTCCGGTAATTGTAAGTAGATTGTTATTAGTTCTGTTGTTCATATCCACTTGTTTTGTTCATTTTCTAAAACGTTTTTCTTGCTGCAGCACAGAAACCACACTCCCATAAGGCACATGCCAAACCAACAACCAAGACATTAAAAGAAAATAAAAGTGGTCTCATCATGGGAGACTTGGCTTCATTATTTTATTGGTCTCTCAGTTACTTCAGCATAGCCACCAGATTTAGAATCCAACAAACTCATTCATACCTAATGGGCAGCTGACGAGGTAAATGCTTCCTAGATGAATCACATAGTTACCTGTTGCATCCTCCACCTCTCTGCTCTCTAAAGTAATGTATCAACACACACACACACACACTCAGATGCACCTCCATTTACATCATGACCATCTTGTGTGTGTCAGCACAGCTTCAACAGGAATGGAGGTCACACTGAAAACCATCTATACCGACGTGAATCTAAAGTGATGTGATGGACTTGTTTGCACAGTCAGACAGTTTTGGCAACTAAGTCGTGCAATAAACATCAAACATCATGGAGGATACAATGAGCATTTAAAGAGAATTTTACCATGTGTTACAATGATACGGTACAATCATCATGTATTTATATTACGGGGAACATGATCAACAAAGGACCAGATGCTGTTTTATTTCCCTGAACAACAGAGCATCTGGTGAAACATGGGTAATGTATGAACAGTAATCAACTCAGCCACAGCTGAACCACATTTTTTTTTCCCATCTGGTGATTTGCTTTTGGTTCCTCAACAAAACTTGTTCGGGCAAGCGTGAAACGTACAAGCTGATTCTTGCAATGCTATAGCTAAGCTAAACTAATTTACTTCCTGCTTCTGATTGGCTGAACACACCTGATCCAGGTAATCAGCAGTAGGCAGGGACAGTGGTCCTTAAAGACCAGGAACCCAAAGGTTTATAGGCTCTGGGGCTTCTGTAGTAATAATCTTCAAAACTTTGGCAAAGGGGCAGGGTGGGACTGCGGAAGTATTTAAATGTCTGATTCCTCAGCCAAGATGCAGAACAGACATTAGCTGAGCTATGTTTATTAGCTGGTATGGTCTTGGTTTTTACCCTGCCTGCTATTTACAGCATTCGGATAACTCTTCGTGCTGCTTGTGCCACCATGGTAGGCCAGGTTCAAACAGCATATTTGCCACTGATTTTGTTTTGTCTTTCATTTGTCATATTTATTTATTTCCCACACAGCTGACATCTTTTTGCCTTTCCTGTAACTTGAAAGCTAAACTAGAACCGTTGACTCTGTGAGTGAATGTTAAGTGCCCAAGATGCTATGCTATATATTTTAGGAATGGAATGAAAAGGTATAACTGTATTGTAAAAGTGTGCTGAAACAATATGTTTTGCAGTTTGCCTTTATTAAAAACCTACTTTAAAAAAACCTTGGCCTGGTGACAGTGTACTTGGAGGTATAGTATCAGATACTAGATACTAGGTTTTAATATGATTCTTCTGGAAAAGAGACTAATAAAAAAAAAGGCAGCAGTGGTTAGTTGGTAGATTGGTCACCCATCACCTCTAAGGTCAATGGTTTCTGACCCAACTCTGTGACCCTGGACAAGACACTGAACCCCGAAGATGCCCAAAACATCCCAGCCACTGTAGTGTTTGTGCCAGTCCCAGGCCTGCAGGGTTGCATGTGGAAGACTAAAGATTAAAAAACTGCACAATGAAAAAAATAAGTATAAAAAATACCAAACACAAATAACTGACAATATAGACATAGTTGTTTCTTTTGCATTTTATTTGTAAATGCAGCTTGGATAGAACAAAGAAAAAATATATATAATATATTCATATGTACTGAAAAGTTATGTACACATTTAGGGTTTACACTAGAAACCATCACAACCACTGATTTGTTTTAAGATACGGTATCAGAGCATCTCTGTTTCCTGGCTGCAGCAATGCACACTCCTGCATATTTACATACATTCATAGGATGCGATAAAACACCTGTGTTCACACAAGCATTAAAAATTCAAAAACTGAATGAAAGGAATGATGTACAATGTTGTGTGTCCCTTTTGCTGTCACTTTACGTACATAAATTACACATGGACGGCATTGTCACTTTTAATACATATTCACAGCAGCGTGTGATACACATAGTGAACAATGTTTGAGAACAACTGGAGCATTAGAAAATGTGTTGTAAGCCTTCCCAGAAGCTAATCCTCCTGGTAGTTCAGCACCGTGGTGTGGTCCATGTGCACTGATGTCACCTCAACGTAACGTAACTGCCACTTGAGGTCAAAGGCTGTCAGCAGGCCTCCAGTAACAGGTAAAGCAGCAGTTCAATGTCTCAAGTCATCGGCAAAATAATGGTTTAAATAAGAAGTCATTACTGGGCAATGACTTTGAAAGACTGAGACATTCAGCTCAGTCGCTACGCACAGAATGACATGGCCTTATTATGACACCTTGAGAACAGTCGCTTCACACGGAAACTGAAAAGCCTGATTTGTAAAACCGTTGTGTTGTGGTACAGTAAGGCCAGAGAAGTAATAAAAACAGAAGAGCAGCAAGTAGGTACATATGATAGCTTAATAAAATAACACATTTAACACTGATCAGAAGGCTGATTTAACAATCACTGTGCGCTTAAACCCTTAGCTGTGTGTCCCTTTTGAAATTATTGCCTTCGTCTGTCATTTTCCTCCTTAATCCATATTGTTTTTGTTTACCAGATGCCACAAGTCCCGGAGGATTCCTGGTAGATTTACTTTACTTTCTTGCTTTGTCGGAAGTTTGCGTCCATGTAGCACAACAGTTCTCTCAATGTGCATCAACAAAGAGTTGAATGGCAAATGTATTTTCCACCTTTACTGTCGATGAACTGTGGTGAAAGGCAGCAAAAAGGTGAGGAAGAGTAACTACTACTCTGATAGGAGCTCATAGGGATCACAATAAACCTCAGTCAGACTTTCTAATCATTGCATAAAACAAGGAATGTCCAAGACACTGGCAGCTTTCAGGAAGCTAAAAGGCAGTTGTTTATATCCAGGCAGAATGGTCACACAAGGCTAATAACAAGCCTATGACATAATCCATACTGAATGAAAATAAGCTTATCTAATCTTGAGCTGGGGCAGGAGATAAGGAGAGAACAACCACAAGCAGTACAACATACCAACAGCAACAACAACCTTCAGCTCATTAAGGGATGGTAACCGTGTTGGTTTACTTTTTCACAAGAATTAGCACAAGCACAGACTGCTGAAAAAGCAAGGCCTTCTTTGACTGATACAATCATGATGAAGGTGCTTCCGTGCTCCCGTGGCCTATGTCTGTACAAGAGTGATCCAAGTATACCCAGTATTCCCAGTGATCCAAGTTTTTCGAGGATGACATCAGTTTGCAGAATGAACTGTCCTACTGCTTCGTGGAAAACGGTGGACTTTGATGTGTTTTGACAAATGGTCACTGCGGGCAAATTTCTTCTCACATACGGGACACTGGTAGGGCTTAACCCCTGAGTGGGACCTCCGGTGTCGAGACAGCTCATCCGAACGTGAAAATCTGGGAGACAGAAAAAGAAGAGATGTTTAAAATGGAGACTCTTCAGGATAATTATAATTAGGGAAGTTAGCAGCAAATTAACTGACAACAAATATCTAGTATATGAAACACTTTTCCTGTTTAGGGTCATGAGGGTGCTGAAGCTAATCCTAGCTGTAATTTTTAAGGGTACACCCT
>OMLM01021318.1:47946-61943 GCA_900302695.1 Helostoma temminkii | reverse complement strand
ATATTTTACTGTACAGGACAAACAAGGTATTATACTACTGCACTACTGTACAATAATCTGACAACCATTTGGTACTTGGCAGATTTTATGGATAACATAAATAATGATGCGTTATCAGTATATATATATATATATTCATGAATTATAATGTCTCTCTGTGCTTGCTGCAGGTGTAAATAGACATATATTTGCTTACACATGGACCAATTTACCTCGGTCACTAGGCCACCAGGTGTTCTGCTGACACCTAGTGACCAAAACAATCCGTTAATGTCCATGTGCCACTGTTAAAGTGGCAATACAACATTGTAAATCACTGTTGGTATTGTATCCATTGCATTTAAAATCTAATTCAAAGGACAAATTATGTTATTTTCTAAAACACATACACTATAACCAATAATGAATTGTCTGCTCACCTGTGATATCATTCTGCGACCTGGTTCAGCTTATTCCTCTGTGCTTTAGAATTCTGTTGTCCAGGATGTATCAGCCAGACACGCAGAGCTATTGGTCGACATGTTGCTTCTTATCACATTTCTTGGTTGTGATGCTGTGAATCACTATAACTCCACCAGAGGTTTTCACATGCGTAGATAACGAGCTTATTTCATGCCAATAATTGCTGTTCAGAGCATTTGGGACAATTTTGGTCAAAAAAGTTCTCATTTTGCACAACAGATGAATACGATAATGCAGATTGCTGTCTGATGGACATCACCAGTGAGTGGGATCAGTTTCCATCTATCCATTATTAGCCTGTGCAATTAACTAACTGCAGACAACTGCGATTTAATGTTATTTAATATTAGATTTATATATTATATATTTAATATGTGTGTGTGAACGTAACGTGTTTGTGTGAAGTTTGGTTGTTACCTGCATCACTAATAAAGACACGATCAGTCTTCGAGGATATATAATTATATGTGTATTTTATATCGCGATGACAATATTTTTTGCCAAATGGCACAGCTCTAGTAATTATACATAACTTTGTTATACATAACAGATTGCTGTCTGATGGACATCACCAGTGAGTGGGATCAGTTTCCATCTATCCATTATCCCGACAGCTTGTCTTCTCAAGGAGAGCTGGAGCTTATCTCAGCTGTCATTCGTTGTGTTTACATGCACTTAAGCAACCAAGTTACTGTTGTGTTCTATGTGTTCACATAGAAAATAAGACGTGGTATCTTTTAAATTAGATCTGAATGTATGGTGAGAATTTGTCACATTTTAACAGTGTGGTGTTGCTGCTTTTACTGAAAGAAGCATTAAGAGTTTTTTGGCCATTAGTCGTCAGCAGAGCAAGCTTTAAACATAAACCCTGACATGTTTTACGAGGTGGTTTCCTCAGGCTCATCTGAGTGATACGTTCAGATTTATAGTGATGTACAACTGTTAATAAATGATGCTCTGAACCCCTCCTGTGCTCTGGAATTTACATTTAGTGTTATAGTGAGTAATTCCAGCAGCAGAGCCGCGTGTGTGGGATTGAGTCAAAATCAGCTCTAATGTGTGAGATGGGAAATTAACTGTGACTTGGTTTTAATGGTTTTGTATGACTCAGATACATGAGACAAACCTTTGGATACTTGTTAAATCAATAGGTTGTTGTTTTTGGTCTTTTGTGTGATTATTTCACATTAAAATGCAGATACCACCAGACCAGACTAGTTCTCCTACTCTCACTACACTGTATCTGCAGTAACAAATAAAGCTCTGCACTGCACCTCTACAGACTACAGACTGCATTATAAGTGGAAGTTATTAGACCTACAGTGCTGTGCAGCAGGCGGAGCAGCTTGCCTCACTGATCCCACTTGACCTTTTAATGCAGCTATCAAACAGCTGGAGCCACCAGCCTTTAGACTGGTCCAGTAGGTCGGCTGTGCCTGGCCCACAGATTACAGCCTCGGTGTGGAAGGTTGCAAACGCTGCTGATCTGAGGATTAGCTGCTCGTCTTTGCCCTGCTTCTTGCTCTCTGTGTTCTCAGAGAGGATTTTAGGTGGAAAGTGTTGGATTCTGGGGGTTGGTTCAGAAATAAATGCAGCAGATCTCAGAACAGACCTTCAATGCATCACAAAGACCTGAAATGCAACGCAAACGTTGTTGCCATGAACATGTTCTTGTCTGCATCAGACTTCTGCATCTATTTGGCAGGTGCTCTTATCCACAGTGACTACCAAACCAAATGTTCAGTTCAGGTCAACCACAGCTGCTTTACAATAAAAATTCATTCAGTAAAAAATACATCACACACTTCAGCCTAAAGGTGGAAGAACCACACTGCTGCACATAGTTTACTACAAAAATAACTTTGCCTTTGTTGCCATCCTTTGGAAACGTGTTGGTTTTGATGGCTGTCATGATATGTGATTGATGTGTGACTGAAACAAAACATAGCTGTTCCATAAAAATACTAAATTATATTAGGTGCTGTTGTTACTGAACATGGCGCATTAATAAGGATGAGGAAGAGTCGTTTATTCCAGCACAACAGGTGCAACAAACATGTCATCACCAGATGTGATGGAGACTGAACAGGTTAAACCGTTTGTTCTGTGGCTCTTTTACTATCTCTTTTTACTTAAAAACACACTGCACAATGTGACACGGGTCAAAAATGTGCCACTGGTGATGAACTGATGTGCAAAAGCACCACAGATTTCTACTGACACAGCACATGAGATGAATTTAGGATGGAGATATTTGGTAAAGAAAATGCTGACATCTTAGAAAAAATGCTGCCCAGTGCAGGGAAAGTCCAAACAGACCAAAATACAGATGTATGTAATAGTTCTTCACTCACACAGTGGTAAAATCATAGAAATAAGTGATGTTTGCCTCCTAAAACTGGACATTTAGTACAATATATGGACTAAAGTTTTCCCATTCCACATATACTTTAATATGGATTGGTCTCCTTTACAGCCATAACAGCTTCCACTCTTCTCGGAGGCCTTTCCAGACTTTGGAATGTTTCTATGGGGTTGAGGTCAGGGCTCTGTGTGGGCCAGTTCTTTATGGTCCTGGCTTTGTGAACTGGGACACAGTCATGTGGGAAAGGAAAACGACCTTCCCCAAACTGTTGCCACAAAGTCAGAAGCATAGCATTGTCCAAAATGTCTTGGTGTGCTGAAATATTGAGATCTTCTTCACTGGAGAAAAGAGGCAGAGAGCAAACCCTGAGAAACAGCCCCATACTGTTATCCCTCCTGGTGTGGTCTATGTCTATGTTACACAATCATTTCCACAGAAGACGCACAGGTGAAGCTAATAACAGGTGAGCCAGCACGAACAACACCACAGTCCTGCGACTGACACACCTGAATAAATCATAGCAATAATTAACAGAGCGAATTAAAACAAGTCACAGAAGAAGGCAGTTAATTTAACTACAGCTGCTGGTCTGACATGAGTTTACATAGAGTGAATGAGCTGTCAGTGATTTGTTCTTCTGAGCACACTGTCGGCTCTGGACAGGTTGAGAAAGTAACTTTGAGTCAGCTTCATCACACATCTGTCACTATGAGCAGCTGCTTTCAACTTCTGGGTCCTGCTAGTGAAGAATATGCTGATCCACTGTCATAGCTGACAATAGGTTATGTAAAATCAATAATTAATAGGCTATAAGATCCATACAACATAACTGTCTTCAAAACTACGAGCAACAGCCATGATGGCTGATGAAGGTTAATCCAACCAGAAAGGAATGTTACTACAGTAGATCTGAATGTGAGCTGGTGTTGTTCAATAACTAACAAGCTGAGTAAAATACATGCATGAAAATAATGTAAATAAGTGTTTTTATTACTTTTAACATTAATACTAAAGACATCCAACTTATGACATAACACATGAAATTATGTACCTGTAGTAAACAACCCAGAATATTTTGTATTTAGATTTTTAAAGTATCCACCTTTTGCTTAGATGACAGCTTTGCTCACTCTTGTCTCTCATTCAGTTCCATGAGGCAGTCACCTGAATTCGGTTTCAAACAATCTTGAAGTTCTGTTCTCAGATGTGTTTTTCATTCACTCTCTGGTCCAACTCATCCCAAGAAATCTGAGTTAGATTTAGATCAGGTGATTGCGGAGTCATCTGATGCAGAACTCTCCTTCTTGGACAAATAACTTACATAACTAACATAACCTAGAGGTTTTTGGTCCCATAAAGTGTAAACCAGATGGGATGGCACGTCTCCTTGGTTCTAACACAGAGGTTAGAACCAAAAGTCTCAAAGTTGGACTCATCAGACCAAAGGACAGTTTTCAGATATAATAAATTATATCTATATATAAAACATATTCTGGGTTAACACATTTTTGTCCATGTGTTAATGTACAATGCTGAGAACAATAAAAAATAAACTACTGAAGGTGTGTCCAAACTTTTGACTGGTAGTGTAAATGTGTGATTAAGGCCACACTAGTCAAAAACCTCTAATTTATACCACCACACTGATCTGTAATCAGATGTACAGTGAGTTTCAGATACTGTAGGTGAGCAAACACTCTAATCCAACACCAGTTAATAATAAACCCAGTTAAACTGAGTGTGTCTGTCAGCACGCTGCTCTAACGATCGATACCAAGCTGCTCGTGTCCTAGTGCAGGTAGTGAGCTCAAACTCCTGTTATGTCCTTATGAGAGTTTACTGTATAAGAGTGCAGGTGCTGCTACCTGCTTACATATTAACACGTGTTAGCAAGGTGGTGACCTGCGTGTTGAAGCCGTGTGAATTGCTACATATGATGCAGACGCCATCTACTGGTTCTGAAATGTGTTTTTTTGTTTTGGAAATTTAGGCGAAGACATCCTCAGACACATAGACAAGGTGCTATTGTTTGAGCTAGTGCTTGTAATTATTAGTCCCTCATTTATACATTTCATCTGCTCCAGATGGAAATACCGTGTCATATATACAGTGAAATGAAAGTCTCAACACGTGTTGTGATTGTGCTTTGATTCTTTAATTCATCTGTGTTATGGCTCTGCCATTCTGTAAACCCACAGCTAAACAATAAATAATAAGCAGACGGGATTATTACAAGAAGACGTACAGTATATAAACACGCCAACATGTTTTGAACATGATCTGACTGCTGTCGTAGAAAAAATAAATCTAACATAAGAAATCAAAATAACAAAAAAGCTGTGCAGCGTGAGGCGTCTGTAAGGCAACTGGAGCGTAGACGGCACAGTGTGTGATTGTGTGTGTGCATGAATGGAAATGTGGCACCATGGAATAGACACTTACTGTTACCAGAGGAACAGGAAGCCTCTGTTGTCTGAGAAAGTTCTCAGGTTTTATTTTGGTATAAAAAAAACTGGACTTAAAGACAAAAACAAACTTAATGTTCTGAGTAAAGAATCCTCTCGCCTCTTCTCAAGGTGCATCACATGTAGAACAACCCACATGTTTGTTCCCTAAAGTCCTGGTAAACACGAGGCAACCGTTTGATGGCAGGGTATGTGTGTTGATGTAAACTGGAGTGACGGAGAGGTCACCGTGGTGGTCACTCCAAGTCCTGAAGGTTGATTGTGCTTCCTGTGAACTGGGAGTTGTCTGAGCCGTTGTCATCCTCAGCCATGACTGAAGGTTCCTGTGAAAAACAGAGTCACGTCTTCCATCAACACGATCAAACACTACAAATATACTGTTCACACTAACCGCTGACATAAATAACAGGCCTCACCTGTAAAATGTTGACGGGTAAGTCGACAGTGAGCTGAGAGTGGGAGCTGGAGGCCTGAGAGCTCAGCTGGAAGGCCAGGTCACCATCAGTGGCTGGGTCGTCCTGCACATACAAGTTAATGAGCCTCAAGAAGCTGTAGCTGTGTCTCTTGATTCATTTAGAATAAGGTAACATAGCAACATAGTTCAAATTATCATTAACATGTCGACCTCAGATCTACACACAGATTACTGGTCAGATGCTTAGGGGGCTCACCTGCAGCAGCTGGATCTGGACATACTGGGTCACTGGGTCACGCAGAGCCAGGCCCCCGCTAGCTGTTGTGGCTCCTTCACCATAGCGAGCACCAGAGGGAGCCAGAGGGGCTGTAGCGGTGGCTGTCTTTGCTCCTTTACTTTTCTTCTGGCCCAGGCCTGAACTGCCTGGATTGGGAAAATTCAACACCACTAAATAACTGGATCTGTAGTCTCTATCGGATCTGAATGAAGAGCATTAAATCAGTGTGTGTGTGTTTTACCAGAGGAGCCTGATGGGCCTCTTTGCTTCCTCTTCTTGGCCAGCTGGATGGCTCTGTAGTCTGTCCTGGCTGAGCCCACACTCTCCTGACACACAGAACCACATGCATCAGGGATGAACTTCTAATTACTTTTAACTATCAGTTAACTGGTCAATAAAAGCATCTGTTACACACTGGTGCACTAACACTAACAGCAGCTAATTTGAAACACTTCCTTAAAATCCTGCAGAGATCAGAAATATTTCAGGTTGAGCTTAAATGTGGCCACGAGGCTACTGACCAGGAAGCTGCTGGGTGACACTGCGCTGAGTTCCGGGTCTTTCTGAGGGCTAAAGCTGCTGCTGGGACTGGGGAAAACAAAATGGGTGAGGACCTTTGCCCCTTCTTGAGGCCCCAGCACCTCCACGCAGCCCATCAGAGGCCCCGCTCCAGCCTGTCCGCCCACTTCCACCACCTTAGAGGGTGAAGCCAGCAGCTCAGCCACTGGAGCCACTGAAAGTGCGGCTGTGGGCTCCACACTCAGGGCGCTGGAGGAGTGGAGCGGGTGCTGTAGAGTTGGGTCCGCAGAGGCCCCAGCACCCTGCATAGTGAGAGCGGTGAGTGATCCCAGGGCCTCTGGGGTAACCGTCTGCACGTCATCCAGGTTGAGGGTGCCCTGTGGGGGTAGGACGTCACCCACTGTTCCCTCCAGACCATGATGGGGGCCCATGTTGGCACTGGCTGCTAGGATAAGAGGGTCCACAGCCTTGGCCAACGTGGTGCTGCTGCCAGTACCAAGTGTGGTGCTGACTGAGGAGGGGTCAATAGTGAGGATGCCTGAGCTAACCAGGGACAGGTCCACAGTGAAGGTGCCATTAGAGCCGCCACCCCCGACAGGAATTCCCACTCCGATTCCAGTGGTGGACGCAGTCCCTCCAGGAACAGCAGAGAAAAGAGAAGTGAGATCCAAACTGGTCAGCTGGTCGCCTGTGGCGATACCAGGCCCGGCAACCATTGTTGGGGTAGAGCTGATAAGTTCGCTGCTTGGGGTTAGGGAGGGTGTGGTCTCCATCTGGCTCAAAACATCTGGGATAGAGAAAAGGAAGAAGTGTTAAAGATATATAAAAGTAAACAGAAATGAACAGAAACAACAATGATTGATTTTCCTGCTGATACTCAGCTCCTTATGGTAGAAATAACTGAACAACCTTTTAACCACCAATAATAGCTACTGACCAGGACTGAGGTGATGGTGTTTGATCATGTGGCTCTTAAGGCTGCTGCGGGATGAGAAGTGCTTGGAGCAGTTGGCCACGGGACAGCGGGTCCTCAGGGTGCTGGCGTCCTGCTTATGCTTCTTGGAGTGGATGTAGAGGCTGCTGCGTGCTGAGAACTTGGCGTTACAGCCTGAAGAAAAACACATGGGACACATAACGAATCAAATGATTACACACTACACTACCAGTTAATGATGTGGCATTTTGTTTGTGGTACCTGTACTTACCTTCTGCATGGCACTGGAAGGGCTTGGTGCCCAGATGGGTGATACTGTGACCCTTGAGGTGCTCTGCCCGGGTGAAGGACTTGCCACAACCCTCCTCTGTACAGACAAAGCGACGGTCGTCATCATGTTTCCTGGGAAACACACAGAAGGAGAGTGTCATTAAGAAACTACAATAAAATGAGAAAGTTCAAAGGATGAGCCTTAAGAACCTTGAGAAACAAATCATTCTTCACTGCTCTGGTGACAAAACCTACAAAAGCACAGAAGAACAACTGCCTTACCTTTTGTGTCGGAGCAACTTTGACATGCTGGTGAAGGACCAGCCACAGCCCTCTGAGTCACATACAAACGGCCTCTCACCTGAAAACAGGACATTAAATGTTCATTTTCCAGTCAACAACAGGTTTATTTCACTAGCCCAGATTAGCTGTAACCTTCTGTAGCATGGTCGTTATTCTTATCTAGTGTATTCATCATGTTTTTGAAATTTGTTGCATTAATATCTACTTTCACAGCATCATGTGACTGGAGAGTGACTTCAAATCAGCTTCTGTAGTGATTTGCTATGGTAATATTATTAACACTTAAGTGTAGCATCTGCTTACCAGTGTGACTCCTCATATGGATCTTGAGGCGACAGGCCTTGTCGTACGTCTTATCGCAGCCTGGGTATGTGCATGTGAAGTGTCCTGTTTCTCTGAAGTGAGTGCGATTGTGGGAGAAGAGGGCACTGAAGGTGATGAAGGTTTTCTCACAGCCTGTCGAAGGACAACAGTGGACTGAAATGTCTGTTCTCCAACAGGAATGTGTTAACAGCTATAGGGTTAAACTAACTGCAAAGGGATTTGATATATTCACTGTATAAATTCTAAACATCATTAACATGCATGTCAAACCTCTTTAACAGCAGAGAACGCAGGAATACTGTGCCAAACTAATGGAGCAGATAATCACGACTGATGTATATGGTTTAGTAGCCTTAGCTTGTGCCTCTCGTGTTACATGCATTCAGGTCACAGTTCTTACTCAGCTATTAGTGATATCAGATAAGTCATATTTTTCTCGTCACTGATGTAAACATGACAGCCTGCAGCCTGATGAAAAAGTAATTTTGTTTATGGGCTTTGACCAATCAGATGAAGCCCCCTTTATCCGTCAGCGACGCTTGGTAACTTTAAAATTAGCTAGAGCATTGGCTGAAAATGTTAGTTGATGAATTATGTTGGATTCATAAAAGATGACGTGTTACAAACACAAGGTCTGTATAAAACATGCTGAACAGTTTTGTCAACATCCAAAAGAAACACAACCAAGAGCAAATCTTCGGTCTAGTCAGCTTCACTGTACACTCCCTGGGTCAAGACAATGAAAATGTGATGCCTACAGACGGCCTACTTCTACTTCCCCAGAGTATTCACCCAACATCATAAACATGGCTTTCATATGCTCTGCACATAGCACTAGCTCCCTGGTTTGGTCTTAGCCAGCAAGATGTAACACAGTCACAAAATAAGGTCCACTGTCGCTGTCAAAGGAACTAATACACAAATCTAAACTGACATAACAAAATGTTATATTATGCAGCCAGGCTCCAGTGAGGATACTCAGCGTCTACAGCACAGTGTTGTTAAAGCAGAAAGACATTGTACAGCTAATATGCAGCTTCACGATTTGTTCATTTATCACCAGTCATACTGTGATTGCACATCACAAATATTCCTCACATGTCCCCACTGGATATCCTGCAAAGCAGTAGATGGCAATCATTTCAAACACCACAGTCGATTTTACAACACTCACTCAAATTCTGAAGGTACTATCAAAGTATAAAGTATCAAGTTTCGACCTGGAAAACTAAACTGATCCTGACTGTTTTTGACTCTGACCACCTGGAAGCACAGAGGAAAAGTACATAGAGGAAGATATACCTTTAGAATTTAGGTGAGTGTTGTAAAAACTGACTGTTTCTACATCCGTAGAGTTGTCAGTAAACACAAACATGTACTGCTTTCTGGGGCATACTAAGACTTAGGACTATAAATCCATACTACGTGCTACATGAGAGGCACAAGCTGTAACAGTGTAATCAGACCATCTGCAGGTGAGTAGTGTAAGGAAAATGTGGACATAGATTAGGATAAAAATATATGTTATAAATATGAATTAATACATGGAAAAGACTTGTGTTACCTGGAAATTCACACTTATGTGGCCTCTGTGGCTCAAAGTGGACTCTCTGGTGATTGGTGAGTCGTGTAGCACTGCGAAACCTCTCGCTGCAGATCTCGCAGATGAAGGAATTGTCCTGCTCGTGGACTTTGACGTGAGCCTTCAGGTTGTAGACCGTGGTGAAGCGTCGCCCGCAGCCTTCAAACTGACAGGTGTGGGGCCGCTGCTTGTCGTGGGACTGAAGATGCCGCTTTAACTTGTATGAGGTGGCAAAAGCCCAGCCGCAGCCTTCCACGGTGCACTGATAGGGGCGTGGGTCCTCTGCATGGTTCAGGAGATGAACCTTGAGTTTCTGACGAGTGTCGAATGTGCTGGAGCAGCCGGGTTCTGGGCAGTCAAAAGAGGACACAGTCTCTTTCTTAGACCTGATTAGTGGTACAGACTGGAGGTCCTCATTGTCACAGTACGCCACAGTGGCTTTGGGAGAGGCAGCGACCAGATCGGCCTCTGTCACAGCACACAGAGTCCCTACCTCCTGCTTGATAATGGGACAGGATTCCAGAGAAGTGCCCAGCTCTGACAATGAGCAGTCATCCACCAGACCCAGCTCTGAGTCACTCACAGACAAACCAGGTCTGGGCTCTTCCTGCTGGCTGGTGCTGGACACTGCAAGCGTGCTGATCTTTCCAATGGATTTAGTGCCACTGTCGTAGTTGAGAAGCACAATATCCTCGTGGTCTTTCATACCCAGATGTTCCTTTAAGCTCACCATGTCATCCTCTTTGTGTACATATCCCTCTGGTGGGGCAGCGAGAGTCAGTATCCCGTTTTCGATGGTCACTATGATGCTTTGGTTGTTTATCGTGATAGTTCCGGAAAAGGTTTCACTAGAAGGCGGATTTATGGAGTCCGAGATCGGGTTTGCACTGTCCTGCAGGCCCGAGGAGTCTGATATAAAGCCGGAGGTGTCCATGGCTTCCACCAAGCCCGAACTCCCAGAAATCAACACACTGCTGTCGTCAACACGAGACTGCGAAGAAAGCTCCCTGACCAGCTTAGCTGCGTCGTTTGGGGTACAAATCTGCCCACAAATCTTATCGCCATATTTGTTTGTCAAAACGACGTCTTCGACAGTGTGGTGACAGGCCGTCTGTTTAGCTGTTACCACAGCACAATTATCCTCCAGTAAACTGAAGTCATGCTCAGTTTTTTTCAAGGACTGTGCATCAACACAGTTCAAGTTGTCGTGAGATTCACAGAGAAGAGTATTACTGCAGTTAGCACCCTCCATGGAGCCACAGTGGCTAGCTTTAGAGCCGGCCCCGTTATTACCTTTTATTTCACCGCCGTCCGCAGTTGATACGTTCGTCGGTGCTTTGGGCGCCTCTGCGCTGCCATCTTCCTGACCAGCATTAAAGACGACATACAGTTCCTGGGTCGTTTTGTCTGCCCCGCTCGCCGGGCTGAAGCTCCCAGGCGCAGCAGCGCTATGGCTGGCTAGAGAAGACTGTTTGAAGGCGCCGTCCTCACGCTGCTGCCGTAAAACCGCAAATGGTAACGTCGGCTGCTGCCGCTGCGGTGTCGGTTCCTCTTCCCCTTCGAATAGAGGCAGCGCCATTTGCATTACACTGTCCCCGCTTTCTACCCCGTACTTCCAGGCAGTCCTGAGAGGCTCCTGAGAACTAAGCAGAGCGCTGAGCTCGTTTTCCTTCTCAGTGTTCACGTTATGAAGTCCAACACTCGGCCTTCTACCGGGTGAATTAGCTTTATCGGTTGGTTGCGGTTTGCTGACAGACAAACAAGCCCCGCTGCCATTTTCCGCCAGTAGGCGAAACGGCGATGTCCTCGGCCTGCTGTTGTTGTTGTTGTCACTATGTAGTTCAGGCGACTCCAACTGTCCGTCCGCTTCATTTTCGGTACAAATAAAACGAGGTATCGACCCTGGCGCTGATCGAAGTGGCGACGAAATGGTTCTGTGGAGGGCGCCATGTTGAGAATGAATGTTTTGGGCATCAGAAAGCCCCTGGATTTCCATCTTGGTATCCCTGTAGCAGCGACTTAGAAAAGCGCCGCCCTAGTAGGTGGAGACGATCCACGGTGCCGCCACACGGTTTACAGCGGGCCCGCCGATGCGCTCATGTCCAGCACGGAAATCTCGACGTAGCTATTTATGGCAGTTTACAATATAACAATGTTTAGGGAAATAAATATTCAAAAAATATCGTGAATACACTGATGCATATAACAAACGTGTCAGGAAGATTGCTTCTGTTTCGTATGAAGTAGCAATAACACAAGTCGTGTAAGAGAGTGAACATATTCTAATAGTCACATCAAGCGTAAATGTAGCAGCTACGGTGGGTACCTGAAGGCAGCATAGGTATGCTTCAGTGAAACTGTGAAGTGGATTTTATAACAGTGGATTCAACTGAGATTAGTTTAATTAGTGTTTATTGAGACATATGTAAGAACAGTTCCTCTACTAAAGTTTTAAACTTTCAGTGTGAAGCCAGAACTCTGTTCATGAGTTAAGAAATCAACGTGTCCAGCCTCCAGTCAGTGTTTTTCATTCTGTTTCCACTAAGTGGCAGCACAGCGCTATAAAATGATGATCTGTTTGAATAAACCAGTGTTTAAAGAGCACATTGCTTTAACGGTACCTACTTTAAATAATATACAGGATACTTGATGTGACATATTTGAAACTTTCTGTTATGGCGTGGATTAGTCTAAAGTTAAAGAATTATCTTTTTAAAAATCCTGCAGAAGCAGACTGAAATATAATATATAAATAAAATATAACAAACAAAGTATTTCTAGGAACAGACTAGAGATGGGCCTTAAATATGATCTTTATTTGGTCCCACAGCGAAATATACTGTAGAAAACAGTGACAAACTTAAATTCTGACCAACACAAATGAAGATGAAGTAACCAGAGTACCAGAGAGGAACACAATGGAAGGAAGACTGTTCACAAAATATTCTGTACATCCTACATTGTCGAATCTGTACGGAACACACTAGACTGGAGAGAAGTAGTAAACGTGTTGTATATTGTTTGTAGGTGTAATTAAATAGTGTACAGTACACACTGTATCGAAAGCTCAACATGCTCCATACAAAAATAGCCAATAACTTACATTTGTGACTTTGGGTTTTGTGTACTTGTTGGACATAACACACACAGGCATGCTTTAAACACTCTGTGATACAAATCTAGCCTACTATTCATGTATCTCTATAAGCATGGATTATTATGGTGGCAGTTAGTTGTACGTATACTGTACATAGTAACAGTAAAAATAGAAAGAATGCTCCTACACCCTACAGAAGCCAACACATGTAGGAATGTGGAAACCATTTCCAGGTATGAAGAAAGATACTGAACAGGTACAATCATTGGCAGCATATCAGCCAAATGAGCATGCAGAATAACCTAGATGTCCGATGTGTCGTCATATAAAAATAGAGTCTTCCCTCGCACATACCTGTAGGATTATGACAGAAATAAGGCCACATATCCATTTCCTTTCTGAAGCATGTTCAGTAATCCAGTACGTTTCTGATGAATCAGTCCATTATGGTTATATTTAGCTTCCAACTGTCCAGCTCTGCACACACACACACACACACACACATATATATATATTGTTGTCAGGTTGAACCATTGCTTCTCAGTCATTCCTAATCTTACAACAAGTGTCAAAGGTCAAAGACAAAATGTTAGAACAGTAAAATCACATATTGCATTTCTAGTCAGGCACTAGCTCATTTTTGCTCAACTCATTCATGTGCACAACATGGCTATGACAAATAAAACCAGAGAATGAGCACAGGGGTGCTTTAAACTTTGTGAACCCTTTAGAATCTTTCTTTTTTTGTGCATAAATATGAGCTACAGCATGATCAAAAACACTCCAATTATTTATCTATTTATTGCAGAATTTTTTAAAATATATTTATATATATAATATTTATTTTCGTAACCCCGTTTTTAATAATAAATTCAACTCAACACAAATTCAACAGTCTCTAACCTCTGCATATTGTCTTGGAGGGATTGAACCCATTCCCTACACTTATTCAGCTCTGATGTTCGTTGGCTTCCTTACATTAAA